>JARKHS020029317.1:0-127500 GCA_030143305.2 Amblyomma americanum
CCTACAAATAGCAGAGGTGTAGGAAAGCCAAGAAAACCAAAATGTTATCTGATGAATGAAACACAGTCTACAAGGAGGGAGGAATAATACATGTAACCATTGCGTTTATGAGTTGAGTGCTGTGACTAAGCCTTCTGAGACCTTGTGTCTCAGAAGGCTTAGTGTAGACTCGTGTTCACCGCTAGCAGGATCATCTCCAAACCCGCTTCTTTTTTGGTGACGTCATTGCAGTTTGAAGACGACGGTATTATAGCCACCAGATATAACACTATACCGGCCGCATAGCTGAACGCGACTGTTGAAAATCGTATATTAAATGGCTAACCTGCGGTTCCTTGTTTAGCTAGAAAACTGCTCTTTGAACAAAACTTCTCGTGCCAAGTATCTTAAGTATTCGAGTACGAAGTATGCGACCAACGAAGAAGAAGATGCGGTGGGGTTGACCACATCGATGTCCCAGCTCGCGGAATGGGCGAAGCTCTCAGAGACGCCATATCGGATCTGTGGCTGGGAAATTTAGTAGTTGAGGGAGTCCACATCGCAGTGAGACTTCTTAATGTATGCCGGTCTGTAAGGCGTAGTAGAAGGCCTAGTAAATGTTACGCATCATTTAGTTTGGCTAAAAACTGATTGCACAGTTTTCAGATAAATTGATGATGATGTTAAATATTCTTGGTGAAAGGCAGCTTTATCCAAAGAGGATCACATACTACCTAGTTTTCGCTCACAAGGTGGCACCAAAGATACATTTTTCCCAGAATTCCACCTCAGAGACTCTCAGTACCACAGGAGAGGCAACATCGTTCCGATTTTATCCACGGAGGCTAACCGATGGCACAAGAGATCGAACCTACCACCTTCCGCTTGTGAGGTGGATGCTCAAACCCTTAGCTACTCGGCTAAAGAAGCATAAAACCGAAATGATATCCTTCAGTTCGGTAAACCTTACATAGCCGTTTATAAAAATGATACGAAACTAAGCTATCTCTAGCCTCGCTGTTAATCATGTGAGTTATATTGCTGAAGTCCTCGTTTAATTACATTGTGGACAAAAAGGAAAAATTCTTAATAACATCGGAAGCTCATAGCTCAAATCATTACCAGACTGAGTGGGACGAGAACTCAAGAAATTATACTAGAAATCTCATTATTCAGAGAACTACGGAAAGAAAACAAACAGCTGAAACATTGAGAGAGAGTATATAAGCAGTGAGCCCTACAGAACTTAACATAACGACGCCCTGAAAGAAATCAATGAGAGGAAATAGGCTTGTTCGAGGTATTTAAAGTAATGCGCGGAAAAAACTGATTTTCTAAGTCCAACGAGGCAAAAGAAACTTATTCGGGGAAGGATTGGGTTAGTTTCAGAAATCTGCTTGTTTAATAAAGTCAGGCCTTCACAGCTCAGGGGCTCACTGGGTGCTGACGGGAGCACCAACTGTGTGGTGAAGCAGCACGCTGCTGATGAAGCCAAAGGTGTAGAAAATACTTGCCTAGCGAAGACCGACTACGCCATTTTAATCCCAGTTTTTGCCAGAAGCTTGCAAGGTGCTGCAATAAGCTTAGATCCACTCCAGCATAAAAGGTGTCCCAGCTATATTTATGGGAGCTTTCAAAAACATGAATTTCCCCTGCCCAGTGAAATCAACTAGAATCCGTTGATATAGAGCATCGTGGAAGAGACAGACTACGCCATTTTTATCACAGATTTTGCTAGAAGCTTGCCATGGGCTACATTAGGCCTAGATCGACTCCACTATAAAATGTGTCCAGGCTATATTTGTGGAAGCTTTTCAAAAACACGGATTTCCCCAGCCCAGTGCAATCAACTAGAATCCCTTGATATAGAGCACCCTGGATGAGATAGACTACGCCATTTTAATCACAGTTTTTGCTAGAAGCTTGCAAAGGGCTACAATAAGCCTAGATCGACTCCACTATAAAAGGTGTCCAAGCTACATTTATGGAAGCTTTTCAAAAACATGAATTTTCCCAGCCCGGTGAAATCAACTGGAATCCGTTGATATAGAGCATCCTGGAAGAGACAGACTACGCCATTTTAATCACAGCTTTTGCTAGAAGCTTGCAAGGGGCTACAATAAGCCTAGATCAACTCCAATTTAAAAGGGGTTTAAGCTATATTTATGGAAGCTTTTCAAAAACACGGATTTCCCCTGCCCAGTGAAATCAACTGGAATCCGTTGATATAGAGCATACCGGAAGAGACAGACTACGCCATTTTAATCACAGCTTTTGCTAGAAGCTTGCAAGGGGCTACAATAGGCCTAGATCGACTCCACTATACAAGGTGTCCAAGCTATATTTTTCGAAGCTTTTCAAAAACCTGCATTTCCCCAGCCCCGTGAAATCAACTAGAATCCACTGATATAGAGCACCCCGGAACGGGACAGACTATGCCATTTTAATCACAGCTTTAGCTAGAAGCTTGCAAGGGGCTGCAATAAGCCTAGATCGACTCCACTGTAAAAGGTGTCCAAGCATACAGCGTATTTTTTGTTCTCCAACCTTCTTTATTAAGTTAGGACTAAGCAGCTAGCTTTTTAATTATTGGCTTGAGGAACAAAGCCGTCAATACGAAAGGTGTAGATTGTCTTGAAATACAGTTTACTGAAATATTTCTACAGGCCCACCTGCGGTAGTTTTTTTAAAGGCCTTAAAACATAACATCCCCAATACATGAATTTGTCAAGTGAAAACCGCGCCACCTCAACTTCTCGAGAAGCGCCTCCGAGAACTAAATCCCTTTTTTTGGAGTGCTCCACCTGATGCGGCTTTTTGTACGCACTAGGACAGAAACGTGAGCCAGCAGCTGTCATGTGATGTCACGTGATAGCTTCCCTTGAAGGCCAATGAATAGAGCTACGTGATTCGTACCTTGAGAAATACAGCGCTGGTAGCTGTGATTCTAGACGACCTGCAACTTCTGTTTAGACAATTTGTTCCTCAAGCCAACAATAAAAAGCTTGTGTTTTCGTTTAGTAGTTTGCGCTGCAAAGGTTGCTTTTCCTGCATGATTTTTCAAAGCGCATGTATTTTTTCACGATGTAGGGCAAAATTTTTTGGAGCTACAGCGCCGAAAAGATTCGCGTTTTGGAAATTCTAAGTACTGACATAGCTCTTACCACCGGCTACAAATCTCTAATTGCAACTATGCGCCTAACACTAATAGTTAAAAAGTTATTTATAAAAAAATTTGTTAAGCATTGCTTACAACTAAAATCGATTCACCGGCTTTCGGTTTTCCAGCCAGCACTGGTACAGTTGTGCCCCGTTAATATGAACAATTCTAATTATGGACAGTTTTTCTTGGGTCCAACGTTTTGTGGTATTGACGCCTCGTTAATATAGAAACTCGCTGTTCAGACAAAGGACAGGGTGAAAGTGCACGGAGCCCATCGGGGGCCACTTGTTTATGTCCTGTTAATATGCACTGCGATGAGAACAATATCCCGAGTGCCTCTACCAGATGTTCCGACCCTTAAAATTTGAGTGAAGAACACCAGCGAAAGGCAGGCGAATGTGCAAATGCCTTCGGTGGTGCCTTTCTATGCGTGCATGGTTTCGTGCTTTACAGCGCTTGCTAAGGTGCCAGGTGGACGCATCTTACAGTTTGCCACATTGGATGCAAACCACATTCAGCAGATGTCACTCGAGTGAACAGAGTTTTTGGGATGTGAACAGTCGCAGTAGGAGATACTTTATCACATCAACAGGCACTATCATCCTTCTCATGGACCAACTAGGCGCGTCAAACGTGCTGCGACCTAAAACCGTTTGGTTTTGCAAATAATGGCGAGGCGAGTAATTCACCTGAGCTGCTAAGTTTGCCCAATTTCCTCTTCACTGTCTTTCACTGTGCTTAGAAGCAGTCTTTGATCGTAAAACGATTTTTCAAAGTATTTGTTTGTCTATTTATTCATGGTTGGTTATTACGGACGACTCGCTTTATAGCCTCTTTAGCTTGGTAACCAAAGTGTCCACATTAACGGGGTACGACTCTAATGCTGTGCCGGAAAAGACATATTTTTATCGCCAAAAACCTCACCTGGTATATGGCCTTTTATCCAAAGCCTCCAATCACCATAAAATTGCAATAATTTGTTTACATGGTTTGATTTTTGCTACAATATTACCCATGTGTGAAGAGAAGCGAATGGTCGTGCACATGAACCTCACTTAATGTAAATCGAGAGTTCTTACCTTGTGAGAGAACCAGGCTCACGAGTAGGAAAGTAAAGGATCCTTGTGCTCGATTCATCGTGCTCATATCGCAAACCTTTTTGAAGAATTCGCCTTTCTTTTGATAACACTAACCATCAATGGTAATGCTCAACTTTTATTTAAGGTGGCCATGTTGGGAGCATTACAATAGGACTGGTATGTCGGCATAAACACTATGTGTGGCACGAAGTGCAGAATTGTTCTCCGTTGACCAACTGTTGAAAAACATTGGTCCTCGTTGGCATTTTCTGCAAAAACATAGCTGTTATTTCATGTGGTTTCTTTCTGTAACCCCAACTTTAGAGTATTATGTTTCTTGTTGTAGTGTGGTAGCTGTAACGGAGAATGAAGGCATAAATCATATTCCGGAAACTGCTACTAAGAGACTGGGAGCAAAGGTACAGCATTGATAACTTTTCCGAATAATATTTGAACTTGCAACAACCCGATTGTTCTTTTTTTATTCCGTACATATTGCTCTGAGAAAAGCAGTCATAGATACGACAATGCGCTATGTTCAAGGGGATTGGTCGGCATGGAATACATTTTATCTATGATAACAGGCTTTAAAAATAGGACTTGGTAATGGTTGTGAGCTGACAAGTTTTTAATTTTCCTTAGTGCGCAATGTTATGTTGCAATATAGGAGGCCTTCAACTTCATGAACGAAACCGGATTTCACAATCTGTAATCAGCATTGTGCTTCAAGAAAGAGTCTCGAGTTAAGGGCGCCAAACGACCATATATCAAAACAGACTCTCGACGCCCGCCGGAAGTTGTGTATCTGAAATAAACCCAAGGGAATTCTCGGTGCCGAAAAAAACTAGGCACCCATCTTAAATTTTAAGGTGCGCACGTGACTAATAACGTTACCCGTCAGGTGCTCGCTACTCGGTCACTTGACCCTGCGTAATCCTGCAGACGCATTCCAGTCCCACTTCTCGCATCTACATAGCCGCACTGATGCAGTTTCGACCTGTGCCTTGGCACGCTAAATACGGCGCCAGTTCGGCAATTTTTTGCCAGAACACAGCAGCGTTTTTCTACCTTCATAGCTCTGCCCATGGAGCGTCGCCTACCTTTTCACTGTGACGATTTATTCCCGCAAGAAGACAGGAAATGCAAGTTAGTTTTCTGGCCATTAAGTACGATTTGTTGGCGCTAAATGCGGCTATGCTACTTTGCTCGAAATACTTTGGGGGAACTTTCTGTAATAACATGCCAATTTGTCTGGGGCCCATAGTCACCAGCTGCGGCAGAGCAACTGACCAAGGCGGTGGTCAGACCTGTGACTCAGCGGAGGGTGCTAAGAATTTCTAGCTTCGCACAGACCGCCATTGGAAACTAAACCTGACATCGTTTAACGCTAGAACCTTATCCAGAGAGGCTAGTCAAGCAATGCTCTTCGAGGAACTAGCTGGTATTAAATGGGATGGTGTAGGGCTTAGTGAGGTTAGGAGGACAAATGAAACGATTACAGTGCAATGGGATTGCCGAGTACTATGCTATCATGGTATAGCGGACAGACGAGAACTAGGCGTAGGATACATCATCTATCAGGATATAGCTGTAAACAGGTATATATTGTCGCGTCTCGCTAAATAACAAATGCATAGACCCGAGTGCCGACAGCATCCAGCATCGATGCATAAGCTTTAGAAAACTTCCTTGCGTTTCTCTGCTCTCAAAAAAATAATCGACCTGATGCTTTAAAAACGATAGCAAATGTGGGCAGAAAAGAATATTCACGTTCGACAAATGCCATTAATGTGGCAGGGAATGCGTTAACATGTGGACTCCGATTTCGCGGGATATTTGTCGTGCCGGACTGAATTCCTTCAAAGCAATGACAAATAAGTTTCGCTTTTGGCTAATATTGGCAGGTTGGCTTTGCATGTTTTTCCAATTCTTTGAAAACAATGCCGCCACTTTCAATTCAAAATGGCTTCATATTTTTTAAATATAAATTTAGAACTCAATTGTAGGTCTGAGTTTTCCAATTCCTTAGCAGTTATTTGACTGCTATTCTCTCTTTAGCCGCTACGCACCTGTGCGCTCTCCTCTTTTTTCTTATGAGGTCACCTAACCTCCTCCTCCTCCTCCTCCTCCTCCTCCTCCTCCTCCTCCTCCTCCTCCTCCTCCTCCTCCTCCTCCTCCTCCTCCTCCTCCTCCTCCTCCTCCTCACTCCACTTGTCCTTTTACTCCAGGGTACACGCACAGACGGGCGGCGGATTTCTCTTCGCATGGCCCTTCTGATGCTGGAAAACACTGGAAATACAAAGCGCCCTTTGTCGACACATGTATTCTTAGGCTCTCGGCATTTATAATGTAGCAAGCGCAGCGCCACTAGAACGCTCTCGTCACGTTACCTGACTTAATGAATGATTTCCTGAGGGCCGGGAAAGCGGCGGAAAATTGTTTCTCTCAGTTCATGTTGGCGAATGAACATCCAAACCCGCACACGATCATTTGGTCTGTAATCGGCTGTCGTCGGCCCAGGTTGCAACGCTTGGTATCGGTGCGCTGTTGCTCTACAATACATGGCCGGTAGAGGAGGAATCAGGCCTCTTCCACGTGCTACAGTGAGGCGGTGACGCGGATATTCGCTCCCTCCGTAACCATCGACGGCACAACGTCGAGCAAGGAGATTCCCTTCTATGGACGGGCCGAAATGCGTCGCCCGGGTGGTCCTGGACTGCGGCGTTGCACGTGAATAGGACGTAGGGGAGAATGACATCTAAGCTCTTGAGTCTGCTTCGATGCAAACCACAGTCGTATTTGCGATTATTCAAAGTTTTTATAATGCCGTTAGTATGCGAATGGTGCGCAATTGTGCTCTGGTTACTTCTCTGATTGTAGTGCAAAATAGCTCCCTTCAGCTGTGTACTTTGTCCGTGATGGAGGCTTCAGGGGTGCAATGTCGCAGGACTGTGACAATGCTTCCGACTTCGGTTGTTCTGCCCCTCGGGAAAGCTTTTGCTTCGGCGCAATGGCTCATGTAGTCGGTCGCTACATTGTGAACTTAATTGCGGAAGTTGTCGTCGGCACGGAACCGGCAGTGGCCGCACGGATCTTATAAAACGGCCTCTTTGATAGCCGACGTGACTTCGGAGGTCTACTGGATTGGTTGGTGGGTTTTTGTGGCTGCCACTTCGGCCATCTCTTCAGTTACTGTGTGAGGTGTGCAGACATATGTGGTCAGTAATATTTCTCTTGTATGCGGCATAGGGTTCCCCGAGTTTCCGAGCTGTCAGTATATCGTGAGAAGCTTGGAGAACATCTTCCCTGATACAGTTAAAAATATTACAAAGCAAGAGGCCTCGTTTGGCCGAAAGTTGTCCGCGACGATGCCAATTTGTTGAGGTAAAAACTAGAGCGATGAATTGTATCGATCCGGAGAAAATAATATCGCATATTTCATCAGGTCGCCACTACTGCAGTTCAGATACCAAAATCTTTCGCTTATTAATACATTCCAGTTATGATTCCATTACAATTTGGATTATTTAATTCTAGTTTCACTCTTGTTCTGATTTTATGACAATTATTATTCTTTTCTTATTCAATTTGCATTAGTTAACGCATACCGCATTCCGATTTTCTGGCTCCATTATTGCGCTGCGGCATGCAGAGTCGCATGAGCAAGTAGTAGCTGGATAGGACCTTTCAATAGAATCCTAACATTAAATGAGGAGACAACGTTCCGAAGGCCATGCACCCGCTCATACACATATGGAACAACGGCTAGCTTCTTTTTCTGATCCCCCTGTTCTCCCCACTTATAGCCCACATGGGGCTGCCTTAGTTTCCAGGGGTTTGTATACAGAATGCGTGAGCGTCTCAGAGAAACCAACATTGCGAAGAGGCGATCCTTGCATTGCAAACTGAAGCCCTCAGTGATAACGTTGCAATTACCTTCTAGACAGGTTTGAAATGGTCTGATTCGCAATTTAATTATCTTCTATTTGAACTGGCGATATTCAATGATCAGAATCACCACCGCTTTGGCCGCTCTAAAATTTAAGGCTCCGAAGAACTTTCGCAATATTAAAAAGAACACAGCTACTTGAATTTCCAACTCACGGCGCGTTGCGATAGCAGATCCGGAGCAGGTCTTTGCTCCGCAAAACCGGAGAGCGTGCTTCAATGAGTGATTTTTGATTCAGAATGTGAGTTCTTATTGGAGCCCAATAAATACCTTGGTCATTCGCCGGTTTGGAGAGCTGCGCCTGATCACCACATCGAACACGCTATAAGTAACTGCAGGTTCACACGGTTACAAACTAACCAGAAAAGCGTGCTCTTCTTTCACCACACATAAAAAAAAAATCTCGCTGCACGGCGGAGGCTTCGAGCATAAAAAAGTAAACATAACAAAGCTTCGCGGCAATATACTTGGACTGATAAGTTAAATTCTCTGGATTAAATATTCCGGTTGTTAAGTACATGGGTTCGGAGGCACCTCTGCTACAGCAAACGTGATTTCAACAGTACATTATATTGAAGGCTTGTCAAAGCTTGTTTGAAATGCTCGACAGAAGAATCGCTAGCCTTTGGTCTACTACAGGAATTTGCGCGCGCTACATGCCAGAAAAATCTGTTTGGAATATAAAGTTTTCCCTTGCGTTTTACTTGTCCTAAAAACTGCCCAAAAGAGGAATGTGGAACGGGAAAGCACTTCAAACTTGCACGCACCAACAAGGAATGCATGATTTTTTTCATTGCATTTGCAAATTACTCTTTTTTCCTAATCATTGAGCGCTGTTCAGTGTAAGTTATCCGAAAACTTTTAAAGGAATCGAGAGCACAATGACAAGATAACGCCGAGATTACATGGGAGAGAGCCGGACATCTAAAACTAAGACCAGAAAAAAGTTCGTTTCACTAAGGCTGGATGGAAACAATGGTTTTCATTTCACTGTTACAAACAGAAATACCGACCAACAGGAGTCAAGGGCAAAAAACATTTGTTCACTCTATATCTCTCTGTTGCGCTGTGTTCTTGTTAAGGATGTGTATACGGCAATATCGAGTCCTTTTTATGCCTCTCTGCTCCGATGCCGCCCAGTTACATAACAGTTAAATAATTTAATCTCTGCTAGTGCCTGTAACCATGAGTATGTATATAGTGCTGTGACCACGCCAATACCACAAAGTCAGCTGTTTATCTAGAAGACACTGCGTAAGAATAGGCATCTGTGCCTATTCTTCGCAGATTCTTCGTAGTGCATCACGGACCTTAAAATGTTACGAACCAAATAGAGCAATACGAAAATCACCTGTTGCTTGCCACGGCGCCTCGACTGCAATGCACAATAGGCCAAATCTATGTCATTTGTGCTAATGTGCACGTAATGTTAGAATAAATTTAGTTAGAACATTTACATGCGCCATTTTTTTGCTGACGGAATCGACATGGAAAGGAAAATAGTTCACGGCGTAAAACAATAACATAACAATACACTATTATATTCTACGCATGCAACTGTGCCACAAGGCCTTTTCAGCGAAAGACATTCACTACCCCCGCGTTTTTTCTTGCTGCCTTCTTGTCAGGCCTTTCTGCCATGAACACGGTTACCACATCATAATACAGTTTGACAGTGCATGGAATATCTGAAGTAAGGTTCGTGATCAGATAAAACGACATAACAGACACCACGAACATAACAACTCGACAATTGCCTCGACATCTATCTCTCATCGTCACTGATACTTATGTAGATTAAGCGAAATAAACAAGTTTTTTCTTTTCAACATTTTAATATTACCGTATTGCAGGTCGTTAAAATAAAGCATGTGTACGGAATGGAACTGCGCAATGTGTTTTAACAAGGAAGCAAAGATATGGCGTGGGTACTGCTTAATGAACATGTATGAGAGGCTATGTCAGTGCTTGGCCTGCGGCAAGTATTGCAGCGGCTGATGGTCAGTTTGGTTGATAACGTATCGGCACACAGAAAAATGGGGAATTAGCCGACAACCCACCCAAGTGCGAGACACACCCGCTTTATAGGTAAATAACATAAGGTAAATAAATTTATAGGTAAATAACGCTTTATAGGTAAATAACGCGTCTCACGTGGGAGGAGGCGTGAACAGGCTTATAACGCGGGATGAAGGTTGCTGTTGAGTTCTTGCAAGAGGACCGCCTTTATAGCCGTGCCAGGAGCATCCATGCGGATAATGAATTATTTCTCGTGGTCAGGTGTCTGGATACTTGTTTTGAATTCAAAGTGTATTGAAGCCTTTGGAAAGCTCGGTCCCATCACATTCAGCTGCCTTCCATCTTGCGTGTTAGTTCAGCTAAAGGCTAAGCCACTTAAGCACAACGACGAAGGAGGTTGCGGTGAAAGCCAGCTAAAAGTAACGAAAGAGCCATTTGTCTTCCGATTTCGTGCCTCCCGACATTTGCTCATTCACCATGATGGCATCTGCCTGTTCGATCGCATAATTGCTCAATGTATGCCTCAGAAAAATCACACGTGTAGCGCCGATCTCAACTTTTGGGGCTTGACACACCAGCCTTTCAGATGAGTTAGAACAAATCACGAAGGGTGAACTGGGGTACTTCGATGCGAAAGTAGCGACCAGGAAGTCAATTATATACTGTACCCCATTTGGAAAACCTGCTAACGAGGATGTCATGAGAGAGGTAAAAATATCACATTCGTTTCTAATCGCAAAATGCATATACCAGAATTGATAGCGTCCTGATTCAGTTGAAAATGCATCGATAGGTAGTGTTATTTCTTCTAGGGGCCTATAACATCCAGCTTCGGGAAATATTCTGAAAAAGTAAGAAAGCGAAACCAAAACTCAGAGCAAAATATACTCCTTCCATATGTTTTCTTGAGTTTTGGTTTCGCTTTCTTTATTAGATATGATGTGGACTTGTTTGTGTAGATGTGCACTTCATATTGGCTTGAAACTAACATGATTGTTTCGTATATAAACCCACCCCGGCTTGAATAAAATGTCATTCGTCATGTAATACTCATATTCAGTATATTCGAGCCACATTTCCGACTTTCCTCATGCTCTGAGTTTCGCTTTGGTGCGGAAATTGACACCAGATTTTCTCGCACTGCATGCGTATTGAAAATGATTTTTTTTCGCTTTAAAACTCATACTGAATTGTCTTCCTTGTGGTACCAACTAGTCATTCCCAATAATCACCACGATTCGATACTTATAAACATAAATAGCGAATTCGAGTCAATTAGCTTACGAGTGAGCGCGTTTTTTTGCACTTTCTGAAGTCCTCCGCAGCTAAAAATGCCCTGAACCAGATAATTTATTTTTTCTCATATAGATTCTGTTTTTAAGAATTTTCTAATCTGTTAGCTGAAGCACCCGGTACAGATAAGATATAGCAAAATAAAGGCGGCACAAGCTGATGGGTATTGCAAACCTTTAGGTAATGCCACCTCACTCCGCCGTTGTGTTACGAGATCTTTCTCTTCCTTCTCCCATTCCTATCTTACTGCCTTGCCTCGTGGCACAGTTGAGGGGCCCACCGAAATCTCAGACAGCTACCGCGCTCTTCCGTTCCCTTAGAGACCAGTTTCGTAGTTGTATACAGAGCGTTGGCACTCGCACGAGTCTTCTGCTTTTAAGATATGAAAGACATCATTTCATCAACTTCCATACTGAATATAATGACCAAATAAAAAAGTGGTGCCTCTTAGGCTGGTATAACAACGATCAAATTTCTTCAAGGCGAGATGTGCTGACTTCATCACGTATATGCCGTGCACCTCCGCCTGATATTATTATTTTGAGACAGTATACTCTTCGTCTATGTCATCCAACACGTAATGATAACTGTTTCTAAAATATTCTAAACAATTTACCCAGTTTAAAACCTTGTTCGCGCGTGCCAGTCGTTGTGCCAACCAATACGATAATACAGTTTCACACCGGACGATCCCGTTTACGCTGACAGTGCTAGTGCTCTACCATGTGCCGGGTATATAGTCAATATCTATGATATCATAGCTCGTGTAAATCACTATATCAAGATTTTTCAATGTTCACGCTTTTTAGTCAAGGTTCATTGTAGTGTTCTCCATCGTTGCTTAAGTGTAAATTAACACGCCTTTGAAAATGCGGGTGCATGCTGCGCTGACGCCTGCGGTCAGTGCCTCCTGGACATCACAGGCCCGCTTCTGAACTCTCCTTCTGCCCTGCTTCTGCTAGTGAGGCGACATTACCTCATTTTTTGTTGACTTTCCCTGGACTTCGCGAAGCACGCAAGCGATATCTCGGCATTGAGGGTTACCACCCCAGCCTACCACTGGACACTCGAACCTGGACCCATGGGCCCCAATACCGGGCCTTGTTTGCGTTTTTAGCCGACACCGGCCTGCACTCGTCCACGGAGCGTCTGTAGCGCTCTGCAGCGCATCACACCATCGAACCGGCTGAAAACCCATGTCTTTCATGCCAGGAATGCACGGTGAGAAAACGATTTCCCACATAGCTTCTTCTAAAATAGATAGGTAGAGTTTAACACAAGTGCTAACAGTCACTGCTCGCCACTGCGGAGATCACACATAGACATTGTTTGCGCTCTTATACCTGCGGCAGCCACAGAGGGCCCGCTGCCCATGGTGCAATTAGAATTACTGTATACGTTCCTAGAGTTAGGCGTTTGTTTTCCCAGCAGCACTCACGCGTCTAGTGTCTAAACGCGATGACATGGTTGAAAAGCATCCATGCATTCTGGAGAAGCCAACTGCCTTGCATCACTTAACACTAGACTGCTGCTGACAGTCCTTCCGCACACGTACCGTTCTCATTCTTTGATGCACTTTGTTTTGTCGGAGGTTCAAAAAGAAGTTTTCAACGATTTTTTCTGATCAATAAAGTCAATTTTATCACTATTGTACCGTGACTGTTAAAACTAGAACGTTACGGATTTGCAACGTTTGCAACGAATGGGGCAACCGTCCACATAGGAAATATTTTGTTCGTAACGAATTGAGATAGGCCTTTGTGCAGCCCACGCATTATTAGCAACCTGTGTCATTAAACTCAACAGTAATTTGTCTAGAATAAAGCAATTTCGGCAGCCAGAAACAAGCGGATGGAGCCTGCACTCGCTCTTACCACTGCACCAAGTTCGCCTCCTTCATGCAAGAGGTTAGGCTTTTTCTTATAATTTCGTTGCTTAGGTGAGCAACATTGCCGTCCTTCGCTCATGTCTGGGAACCTTTACAACAACTCCGCAAGAATTTATTTATATGTTGAAGATAAACGGAGTAGCTTCTGATAGAAGGCAAACGTATGAGGGGGCTACAGAAAGAGGTTGCCGGATGATATTAATATTGCAGGGATAGGGTGGCCGCAGCTGGCAAGAAGATAGGCTAATCGTAGAGATGCAGAAGAAGCCTTTGCCCACGGTAGGCTGACCATAACGTGTTGAGAGTCACCGCCCGCCACGGAGTGCTTTCGCGCTCTACTATATGCGCCGACATAGCGGTCATTTTGCTGGTGGCGCCATGTGCGAGGAGGGGCGAACATCATCTGGTCGCACTTTCGGGAGGAGTGTCGTCACCTGGTTACACCTCGCGTTCGGCAGTACGGCATCAGCAGCCACTGACATTTTTCTCAGAACCAGCTGTAATGAGAAGTCCTGCCGTAGACAGCGCAGAGGGCATGAAGCTTGACGCGCTTTACGAAGTCGCAGACCAGAGCGTCGTAATCGCGGCAAAGTTGGGGGACATATATTGTAAAGATAAAACAGGCCTATATAAAATTAATTAAGCGTGCCTACACAACCAAAATATAAATATAATACTAGGCCAGACGACTGTGTAGACGGAGAAAGTGTTGGCGAGGTTTTTCCTTCACCACAAGAGTGGGCTAGTATTGAGGACCCAGGCGACGGCGGCGGAGTTTTATGGACGCCACACGCTCCGACGTTTATTTTTGTGTTTTCAAGAAACGTTTCCTTCACTCAGTCGGGCGCACCGAGCGCTCTGTCACGTGGTGTTTCCTAATCTTCGCGGGCTTTTAATTTTGCCGAATGAAATGGGAAATGCCTAGGCTACCCCTCTGGAAGCACGAAGGTTGGGTCGTGTTCATAGGCCCTGCACAACCATACAATTCCAGGTGAAAAATAGCGTGAAGGGAAGACTAATAACGAAAAAAGCGACGCAGATACGAGCCAACTCACAACCGTGGCTTGTCTACGTCGTCCTGTCAGCGGCTTTCGTCTTTCCTTCGAGCAATTTTCATCATGAACATGAAATATACATTCGATTTTCGGTATTGGTTTTCCAATTTTCACCTGAGCGTTTGAAGCCATATTTAGAGAGGTAATACTTTTCGCTTACCACAATGTAGGCAGAACGAGATAAAAAACTTAGGCGGTACTTTACGTGACTACTAACAATGTGCATATTATTTGAGGTTGAAAGGGAGCTTTGTTTTTTTTTATTATTTTAGCCGGGACACGCCGCGTTTCACGCGGAGCAGCGAACTATGTCGATAAAACATAGTGTTACTGGTGAATATGATCTCCGTCCAATGAATGAAACTGCGCGGTGACTGGTAATGTAATTGGTAGGGAATGGCCTACATCACTATAATAATAATATTAATTGGTTTTTTGAGAAAGAAAATGCGCAGTATCTGTCTCATATATTGTTGGACACCTGAACCGCGCCGTAAGGGAAGGGATATAGGAGGGAGTGAAAGAAGAAAGGAAGAATAGGTGCCGTAGTGGAAGGCTCCGGAATAATTTAGACCACCTGGAGATCTTTAACGTGCACTGACATCGCACAGCACACGGGCGCCTTAGCGTTTTTCCTCCATAAAAACGCAGCCGCCGCGGTCGGGTTCGAACCCGGGAACTCCGGATCAGTAGTCGAGCGCCCTAACCACTGAGCCACCGTGGCGGGTCCATATCACAACAAACAACAGGAAGCGTCGGCACCATCGTACCTTGCGATGACACTGCGTCCGCCATGCCGATGGCGGTGATTGCACGTTTGCATCCCAACCTCCCGTTGCTTTCGTAGCACTGTTTGTTGCGGCAAAATGAAACGAGAACAGAATGAAAAAACACAAAGTGCACCTCCTGTTTCCATCTAAACCACGCGAACAGATCAAAGCATGGAATTCCGGGGGCTCTCTCCGCCGGCCCCACGCGAGCGGCAGTAGCTTCCTCTAGCAGAAGTGCGGTTTTTGAAGACGTTGATGCGCCTTCACCCGCCGGAGTCACCCTTTTTTTCGCGGTATTTGCGGCCCAACTAGGATATAAAATTTTCGTGCACCACTTTCCTGCTTTCTCAAGCATTACACAGTTTAATGTACTCGCTGAAGTGTTTTCTGAGGAAGGAGACTGTTTGCCTCTTGACAACCTTGTTTAGGCTTGGTGGTTCGGGTTATTTCGGTAGTGTGGTCGGGAAGTATTTCTTGTTGGCTTCTGCAGTCCACTTCTGGCAATACATCTTTCTTTCTTTCTTAGGAAGTGTTCCTGGAAAAAGAAGCAAGAAAGTTGAAATCAACAAATTTCACATCTTAAAAAGCAGAGCCAAGTTTGCTAGGAAAAAAAATATCGGTGCCACAGAAAGAATTTAGCATAACTCAGATTGCCTCAATTAACTATCCGTTGGGGTCAGATGCTGTGATTTTTGGCAGAGTACGCTAAGAGCACAGCATTGCATGCGGGCCACGGGAGAAACATTTCGATGAAAGATGAAATGGAAAGCTTCCATGGCTTGCTCTGTTCAAGTTATGGAGTTCACCTGGACTATATCACCAGAAACCTAACTCTAGGGCGTTCTTGAAAGCCCTCGTGCATTTTTATTTATTTACGATACTGTAAGCCTGAAATAGCCCTTACAGGAGTCGGCAAAAATGTGTGGGACATAATATAGATTGAATAATACTTTGATGACATTGACTCCCCCATACCACATTATGCTTTTTTACCGAGAGTTTGTAATAGAACACATTATGTGCACTATTTAAAAGCGGGATATGAAAAGTATTATCGCTACTCATGGCGAAATCCTTGCACGAGCAGCGTGTTTCGCTTGTACAATGAAACGAATAACATTCTAGCAAGTAAAACGATTCCTAGCTTCAAGAGTTCTTCCATTAAATCGCGATATACAGCTGCACACCGAAACGGAATTTTTTTAAGGCCGTGTCTGTTGGCGCACATGAGTCTGTGCATGTGATGCTGGGAATACGCAGCCTGAATTCGCTTACCATTTGCTTATCTTGGTGCTCAGTGCTGTCATCATGATTCGCAGGTGTCACATCGTCATCATCATCATCATCAGCCTTACTACAGCCACTGCAGTGCAAAGTCCTCTCCCATGTCTCTCCAATTAACCCTTTCCTTTGTCAGCGGCGGCCACCATACTCCGCTAACTTCTTAATCTCATCTTCCCAACTAACTATCTGCCGCTCTCTTCTACGATTGCATTCTCTTGGAATCAACTCCGTGACTCTGAAAGACCGGCAATTATCTTGCCCTTGCAGTGCACACCCTGCCCTAACCATACTTCGTCCTCTTGGCTTCGACTAGCCGGAGTCATTATTCAGCGGTTTTCCCCTCAGCCGTTGTGCCCGCTTGCGCTCACGTAACGTTACAGCACAGTATAAAAACAGCCCAGTTTTCGCCGAATGACGGCGCAGGAAAGGAAAACTATACAAAATATCGAAAATTTGTTACCAAAACAGAACATTCTGCTGCAATGAGGCACTGCGACAAGAACACGGCTACAAAATGGTAATGGGGCCAATGTTTGGCAGAGTGAAAGCGATGCGGCGACCTATTGTCGAAGCATTCGACGCTCCTTAATTCCCATCTTGCATGTCGTAAGTTTTGTACAGGTTCGGATGCAGCGCATAGAATACTTTTGTATGCCTTACGAGCACAAGTTTTCATGCATGCATGGCAGCTGTCAAATCTGTTCCGAGTTCCTCCACATCCGCCGTAGATGAATGGTTCGCACAAGCCTCTTTGAGTGTTATATGACCACTTGAGAAAGGAGGCCTTGCAGAATCCAGTTTTTTGCCCAGGTTCTCTGCAGATTGAGTTTTGGGGAGGACGCGCTGAAAAATAAAAGAAGCAAAGTTGAAACCAGAAATGTAGCCTTAGGAAGTAGTGAGCATGAGGTGATTCGTAAAGTATTCGTTCTCAGTAAATAACTCCTCGAAGACAAGGTATTGAGCCATATCTTAACCTAAAATGGAAACCGGCATTGAACGCGTATTCTTGACCGGAACCGGAACCTGACTGAACTTATTTATTTTCCGCCGTCTTGGCACCGAACCCGAGCTGGAGCGATACACAGCAACCGTTCCACTCCAGTTGAGGACACATTTTTGCCAAAAGGTTTGGTACAACACTTCATAATTTTAGCCACCGAGAGTTGTGCCCGTGAGTGTAAAAATACAGCGAAGTCTACGAAGTAAATAAAAAGACAGAACAGAGAAAATAGAAGAATGTCTTTTACGTTACAAGCTGCATAATTCTATAATTGGATGCTGTTAGTCCTATAACTTTTATACCAGAGCGAGGAGAAACCTAGACTTTACAGGCGTACCTCTACCACCTACTTGCTGAAAATTTAATTGTTAAAACGGTTGGATAAAAAAAAGCATCGGGCTGTGATTACACGTTCTTTCTCTGTGGCATATCCCACCCATATTTGAACCATATAAGTGCAGGGATCAAACCTAATTGGAGAACATTTACTTTTGAAGGTACCCATTCTCTCAGTCAGCAGCCAAAAAGTAAAGGCTGTATAAATGGGGGCAGTTCGTCTCAGAATTAGAAATTCTGCTTTGGAAGCAACGAAAATATGCGCACAATTTTGGCGGGCCAGGGGCAGTAGTAGAGGCTGTAAGACAAAAAAAAAAAATTAACGTCAGTTTTTTTCTCACATCACTCGTCTCTGTATCATCGTAGCTGACGAGTTGTGGCGTTTAGTTGACTTCGCGAGAATTTTTCTGGCCAGATTTTGTTTTATCGATCTTGCACTGAAATTATTTTCGAATCACGTTTTTTTCGCACCCTGTGTCTCGCAAGGAAGCTACCATTTTCGCAGAACTTCGTAGTTTTTTTCTTCAAATACGATATTGGAGTGGCAACTGTACAGCTTCTCTTTGTAGACGTATGGCTACGTTCGGGTGGGTGGTAATCTATAATCACTCCCTTTTTTATAAATTACCTCTCTATTTTCATTCCAATTAGTTTTGACAAAATTTAGTTAGAACTCTCGTAAACTTAGATTACTGACAGATTGAAGGAATATTCCAAACGTCTTTAATACAGTTATGGAGTCTTTTTCAGGATAAGCTTATTTATGCACATCCAAACACGAACGAAACTGAGGCAAAGACCCTCGCAAATTTACGACAGTAGCAACACATGGCCTAGCCATAGCATATGCATGCCTCGTTAGCTGCTCGGAAAACAAGCATCCTCCTGGCCTCGATTATGCAGTTTTATTGTTCCATCCTTTAATTCCCGTCTTACATGATTAACTAATTGTGTGATACGTCGTATACTGAACCGGCTGTTTTCGAAAGCAGTTTTTTTCCTGAAGGCAGGGTGCGCAATGGAACTAAAATGAAAAAAAATATATACAGGAGAATACTGCTAAACATCGAAACAGACGAGTTTATAAAATAGTAAGCAAAATAATGATTTCACTTTCTTAAATTTGCTTGAATTTTTTACTTTACTTGAGTGGTGGTACCGCCGCAGCTGAAGCTCTCCTCAGGCTTTGGAGGAGCCGCCGCAGGCGGACCGTGGTACTTTTCCCCTTCTCTCCAGACTCGCATTCCCGGCTTGCGGTTCCTTCTCATTTAAGAGTTACGACACCCTGGATGGTTTCAGTGGCAACTATACCTAAGGTTAGGCATTCATCTGACCTCGCTACAGCCTCCTCCTGCCAGCGAAGTACCCTCTGCGGGGTTCACAAGGCGACCGCACGGTTACGCGTTCCTCCTCTCTCACCATAGCCTCCTTCCACGCGACCACCATCCGGTTATACATTCCCAAGCTTTTGCCATACCCTTCTCCTTCCACGGTAACCTTCTGATGGGCGGTTCCCGCGGAAGCTAGTTGCACATTTCCCATTCTCGCCATACTCTCCTCCTTCTACGGAAACCACCATTCGGATGGTTCCTGCGGCAACCACACTCCCATGGTTGCACATTCCGACATAGTGGCTAGCGCACAAAGAAGACGCACACATGCAGGTAGACAAGACACTGGACAGGACACATGCTAGCGTGTGTCCTGCCTCCCTGCATGTGTGCGTCTTCTTTTTACGCTAGCCACTATGTCGGATTCTAGTAACCAATTAGCCCATTTAAGAGCCTTGACAGGTACACGTTCTTACTTTCTCCCATACCATCCTCTTATTACAGTAGCCCCTCTCTAGATCGTTCCAACGGCAGCACCCTTCTGTAACGCCTTGCTCGGCTCTAGTCATTCCCTCCTCCTTCCATGGTAACTACCATCAAGCTAAGCACTACTGTTACTACTATTACAACGACGCCAAATCCGGAGAACAGGCCTTTATCAGGTTTCGCTGTAAAGTATGTAGCTGTATAGTACTGCTTTCAGAAGGCTGGGTGCACTGAGACAAGTGTTCAGATCTGTCGGTTAGAACTGGCGCATCTTGGAGTTGTATTTTAGGCAGATCCATAAAGTAGGAACTGTGCTTCAGGTTAACATCGCGTATAACTCGAAAGAGCACAATTATGTTATGATTAAAATGCTCAGGCACATTTAGAGTTTCGTCGAGCTCCTAGTGTAGTGTCTCTCCTACCTGGTTATCTACCTGGCTCAATTGGCAGCAGTCTCAATGGATGAAGAGACACAAAGAATGTATCGTTTTGCGTCTTGTGCCGCTACCTTTCTATCCAAGTAGGAAACCAAGCGCAGGAAAGTTTTAACCAACCTAGCTTTTTCTTCTTTTTCACCTATCGTTCTTTTGGGATTATTTTAAACGTTCCTTCTCCAAAAGCTAAGGTAAAGCTCCAGGCAACGCTAGCACCTGGACTAAGTTACGTAGCAGTTATCAATGAAAACCTTTTACTTCAAAGAAGTTTACGTTTCCCGCTATGAAAATTAGAAAGTCTCTGAATAGAGTCCTATGGTAAATTGTCTGTTAGTTAATGCGATGACTTACCGCTGACGAAGGTCGCAGCGAGCAGCAGCACGCTGAGTAGGGCTATGAGCTTCATAGTCGATTTCGCTCCTTTTTGCGTAGAAATCGGGAACGCAGCTGAAAACAGTGAATCTGTACGGCTTTATATATGGTTGGCGTTGTGCCGAAAAATATTATTTGGTTGTTTTTTAGTGTGCAGCTTGTGACACCTCCTTTTTGAAGAAAAAAAATGCTCACACAAATTGCGCATACGGGGCTTTTGGATTTATTTTATTCTCTGATTGTTTTTTCAAAGATATGACGAATGTAATGTTTTGTGTTCTGAGTCATATTTCTTACGGCTCTCTTCTCTGTCTATACGCTATTGTACTTAATGCTCTCTTGTGCCCTGCAATGCTCCTTGTCTAGTGGGAATGCAGCATAGCAGCAGAGAATCTGTACCGTGGTGCACGGTTCTTTGCGCTACCTTCGCAAGGATATACCGAAAAGAAAGAAATATTGAGCGAAAAGGGCTGATTTCTTGTACGATTCTATGTGGGAAAGTGATATACAGATGACAGCAGCATTCGTTCTTTGTAAAACATGCTCTTAGTCTTCGGAGCAGCAGTGACTGCTCCCGTTTTTTCAACATCGCGGTGCTCTGCCTGGTCCGGCAACACCGCAGCCTATCTGACTTAACATATACATAACATATACATAAACCGCAACATATACAGTTACTAGGCACGACACTCGAGCAGTGGGATGTACGACTGAAGGGTTCACCTTCGAGAGCCAACGAGCGCTCTTCTAGCTGGTGCTATCATCGGCCAAGGTCACTGAGGTCCTGGATTCTCTAAGCACCCGCTCTGTCAGCGCCTCTTCTTTGGTCGACAATCGTTTTTCATGCTCGTAGCTCAGCATCGAACCACCGCTTACCCACTCAGGCGCGCCCTGCAGCGGCGACGCTTCGCCTTAGTAAGCCTAATCCTACAACCCACATCATTACAGAGTCTGCATTGTTATTATTTTTCGAAGTATAGAAACTCTCGTGAAAAATAAATAAGATATCCGTTCTTCTCTTTCTTGTCCTGAAGGGGCATGTCACAGTTATGTACGTGCACCTATGAAAAGGGGCGTACCAATTACGTGTCCCCGTTCTTATTGCTGTTATCCCGGTATTTCGGTTTCTTAATTATTCCGCATACTTTTGTCCATTACCGTATGTGATGCATATGCCACTGGATGACATAAACCATTTGGCTACACGTTAGAGTTCAGACCACCGCTACGGTTCTCTGATGCATCAAAAGACTGTTACAGTGGAGCACTGGTGTCGTAGTGTGGGCGAACCGGTGGCGCCGAGAGAAAGCGCTTGATATCAGAGAAGGCTCAGACTCAGGGGACATCAAGCCAGTGTATTCTGTCTAGGGGCGAAACAACGCTAGAAACGTTGGGCATAAACATACAATACCAGTTTATGAAGCTAAGCTGTCAACGAAATCGCTCCTTGTGCGGCAGTGGTGGCCTAGTCGTTTGAGCATCCTCCTCGCATGCGGGAGGTGCGGGGTTCGATGCCCCGTGCCGCAGGGTACCCACCGGTGATAGAATGGGTAGAAGATTCCTTTGGCCTTGTGCTCGGCTTTTTGAGGATGAAATGTTTGGGAAATTGGTCCTTGACCTCACCTTGAGTAGAAAAAAAAACCTTGTTCCATGGCGCTCTTTGACGGCAGATGCCCTTACGCCACGAAAATTCATCAATTGCACGTTATTCGTAGGACATAGTGCCATCCTATTGATACACTTGCCATGTATTGAAACTTGCCCTTAAGGAATTCGCACTATTTAAATTTTATTCTTGTCCCTCTGACAGTCCTTTCAATAATCCTTCTTACTTTTTCAAAGACCCCTGTTCTTTACCTCCTGTGATCATTATATCACGTATCGAGTAACACCATCCATACCTTTCAGAAAGTGGTCCATAATCGTCTCAAAGAATCTGATGCTGACGCCATACCGAAATGCAAAAGATGAACGGCATAAAGGCGCTTATGAGGTCAAGTAGGCCTTCGATCCCTCGTGCATTTGGACGTAGGTGATGAAACTGATATGCATCCTTATTCAGAATTTCTTACCTACCTCTAAGGCTGGCAAAGTCACCTTTGATGGCGGATGCGTCCCGACATCTAGAATCAAGTTCAGCGTGATATAACCACTATAAATTCTATGTGACCAATGGCACTTTATTAAGGCGACAACCTTCGTAGCATACTTGCTACTCCATATGCGAGGAATCGTTCTGAATTTCTGAAGCATTTCTACTTCTGCCTCTACTTTTTTGCACAAGAGTGAACGTATGCTCAGTACTTATAGAAAACTGGGAAATCTGACATCTTTAAAGTTAACACTTGCCTGCTTATCAAAGTATGCTTCAAAGCACGTCCTTAAAAAGCTCTTCGTTATTTCGTAGCATCGCTTTGAGTGCTATATTCACTGCAGCCAGTTGTAACCTTAACGAGTTGTGTCGTAAAGGCTAGTAGTGCTTTTTGGTTGTTGTGGACGACATTTATTTATTTGTTTTATTTATTTCAGAATACTGGAGGCCACCGTTTGGCCCAAGCAGGAATGAATTTACATTGTAACATAACCAAAAGAAAATATTATACAATAATAGAAGCACACGGATATTGAATATCTTATCATGTTCATTGCACGAACACTGTCCAGTTCCCCATCTGTACGTCCTCAGCTGCGCCTTTTGCTCCTTAGAAACTGACGCCGGCAAGGTTCATCTAGGCCTGACGGTACGAGATCATGGGTATTGCTCCTCTTGTGTTATGCTGCAATTCTAAGATGGTTTCGTCTACAGTCATGTCAACCAGTAAATGTGACATTCCTGACACATCTGCCTAGTTCAGCTTAGTTAGGACGTGCTGGTTCTTGAACTCAAACGTGCGCCTGCGCTGGTGATTTTCGTTTCTGTTATTGTTTAGCACATTGTGCTAAAGTGCCCGTGTAGGCTGCATTTTAAGAACTTTGTACTGCGGAATGTTTGTCCATCACAATTGAATGCATTACCGTGATAGCACGGCTGGGACTTGCCGCGCTTATTAGCGTACTTATGCGTCTGCCTACCAGCTTGCATTCGATGAACTTGGTCAGTGCTATCTCATAAGTTGTGGGAGGTTGCTGTATTGTTCATTGAGGCCATTGAAGGCAAGGCGCGCTCAACTCTCTTCTTGGATATTAAGTCCTTGTCATCTAAGAACAGCTGCCGCTGAATGTAAATTCGGCACATAACGCAGAAAAACTTGTCGCTGGGTGCATCGTGCAAAAAGAATGTAAGTTGCAGGTTTCTGCCAGTCTGCGCGTCTGCTCCACAAACTGAGCTATAGCGGTTGTTTCGCGCTGCACGAAGCAATTTTTTAGCAATAACGAATGGCTTCAGTGATAAATGCTTGCTGAAAATTTTCCTTAAAACGCTTAGCGACTTCCAACCGTTACAAAGCTCCTTTAGACAGTCTATAAACTGTCCATGGACTTTTGTCTATAATGTCTGTAGACTCTCCATAGACGAGCCCTAGAGAAAGGCCTATAGGCAATAGAAATCCTACGGATAGTCTATAGATACTATATATATTTATGGCCGTAACCTTTTAGCAGACTTTTTTCTATAGGCAGTTCGGAGACTATGAATAGACAAAAATAAATTATCTATTGGAAGGCAATAGAGTCTATAAGAAGTCTAAAGACTGTCTATAGGCAGTTTTTATAAGGAAAGCACGCGTTTTAGGAGCATTCAAGGAGTTAACATTGACTTGAAGTACGTCTCTAACTTTGTTTAATCTACGGTAGAATAATCGCTCGTTTTATGACGTCTAATCACTATTAGAGTCGCTGAACGGCTCCATTTGTGTGAACTGCGACGCCACCTTGCAGTATTACAGCCTTTTAATGCAGGACGACAATGTCAATTTAGCACAGCGGTGCCGCTGTCAGTACGTTAACCTCGTAGCCCTTAAGCGGCGCTTTTCCGTGAAAGCAGCAACCCGGTGGTAGGAGCAAACTGAGCCAACGGATCTACTTTATTTAATAAACAAACCTTACTGAGTGCTGGGTGACGGTAATGACAAGATAATAGACAGTTTTAGCTGTGCGTACGCTTGCGTACGCAAAGCGCTACGGCGCTGCGTGCGTTACGCTGTCTGCTCCGAAGTATAGTTTTAGCTAATTGAGCCGTAGAGTCCCTGATTCGCAAGCGCCATCTAGTGACAAGACGTCAAAGCATATCACCGCTCCATTGAAGAAAATTTCATCCGTAATTACTGATAACTAGGGTGAGTGCATTGGGAGCCTTTTTTTCTTACAAGGAGAAAAACTATGCAAACCGAAGAAAAAGTAAGAACTGACTAAAAGCTAGAAAACTGATTCGCGAGGTGTCGTTGCTACTAGGGAAACACACTGCATTTGGCTAGGCCTAGGAGCTTCAAAATCGGCAAATTATCTGAAAAACAGGGGCTAGTTATCGCTTATACCGCTACGTGTGGGCAAGAGTAGGCGAAATAAAAGCGAACCGCTACCATTTGAGCGAGCTATTGCGTCGGAGAATCCACCCGCGGCATGTATTTATTCCGAAGCGGGCGAGCAGGGCGCCGCCATCTTGTCAACGTTAGCATACGCAGGCCACGCAAGCGCCGCAACGCAAAGTCCGCTGGCTAGCGTACGCACGCAGGACGTAAGGCTTGCGCTTGCGTTCTGCGCATGCGCACTACCGTCCCCGCAAACTCCTTGCGTACGCTAAGCCGTTGCGTACGCACAGCTAAAACTGTCTAATGAGAAGTAGGCGCCCGCGTCCGGCACGGCTTTATATAAGGCCCGAAGGAAGCCCTGTAAAAAATAGCGCACTTGTAGGTATCCTACTAGGCACACCTACTAGCCACCCCCTGCGCGCGACCACGCTTCGTCTTCTCTAGCATAACCGTGCAACACACATGGTTACCCATAGTGCTTTAATATTGTTTTATGCATCTTGGTACTATGGTATAGGAATATTCAGATACCGGTTCTATTGTTACATTAGATTCATGGGTAGCCACAAAATGCTTTAGGACATTGTTAGTGCACGTAGGCTTTTCAGAGAATACAACTCCTGGTCTGTAATGAAAGTGACAGTACAGGTTGTCTCAAGTTCTTGATGATGTTGATGACGTCCGTGTGATGTTTGTCCATGTAATGTAATGATGCTTGTTAGTGAATTTTGGGTGAACTTGTTTCAGTTTTTTGCCGTACACGTTCTGACTTATCAAGGGCTAATTTGATTTTCGTTTTGTAGCAATACTACATTATGGTAGCATTTCAAGTCTTCACCGTGGCGGCGCTGCCACCCTGTGGCTGCGCCCTCACACCGTGGCTGCGCCACCACACGGTCACGTGGTGCGGAGCAGCTGCCGGCGGCGCGGCGCCGTGGCTGATCACGTGGTTCGCCATCTGGTTGGTAAAGTTACCAGCCACGTGTTGCGGAGCAGCTGCTGCTGCTGGCGGCGCGGTGCGCCGGCGAAACCCAGCTGCCATAGCTGTGGGCATGCGCCGTGTCAAGTGGGACGAAGATGAAGAAGGAACGCCCAGCGAAACGGAGCGGCGAAAGACTGACTTCGCAATTCAACTAAGCAAGTTTCACTCGGCCAGCTGTAGCTATCGCGTCACTCCAGGCTTAACCAGAACCAAACTGCCGCCAGTTTTTTTTTCTAGAGATATATTGAGGTGAGCCTATTCTATCAAAGGTTGATTGTGTTCTGAAGAATTTCGCATAAGATCCGCGGGGACAGCAAATCAAGAACAATTCGTTATTAGCTCGCGACTGGTAATTATTCACCTTAATAGTTTGATGGGTAGCATGGGTAGCAGGTTCCTGAATTTTTCGTGTTTTGGCTAAAGGGTCTTCATCGTGATAGATAAAACTCGTGAACATTGTTTGTGTCACAATAGTATAAGAAGGATAAATGGCCATTACTGCAAGTGGCGCACTCAACTTATTGTTCAAGCTATTGTTTGCTTGAAATGCGAAAAATACTTCATCTCGCTGCTAACTGCCCTTGAATTCAAGATTGGGGAGCCCCTGCTGAACAAGTCCATCACTAAAGAACCGAGGTCAGCATGACACCAAGTCGTGCCTTCTGAAGCGCGCATGGTGTTAAACTGAACGAAACGCAAGTGTTCCTTTTTGAAGGGTGATTACCATGCCAGAACCTAAATAGAAAGCATTGAGCTCATAATTAATCCCATGTTACGTGATTTGACGTACGTTACGATTTGTGGTGTGTATGAGGTATTGCAAGAAAGGTAAGTTTTTATGTCTGCACCCCCTGCATTAGCTGTATGAAACCTGCCGTCTGTTATATAGCCAGAAAAAACAAAAGTATAGGAGACGCCGGATAGCCGATGCCAAACTGGAAAGAAGAGATTGAGCTTGTAAATTCTAACGATTTCAAGATTCTTGTAGTGAGGCAGATCAAGACGCCCTTCAGGCGGTATAGATGAGTGTCAGAGTCGGGGCAGAAGAGGACAACGCCGTCGAGGCAGCATAGGAAAACCTTCCACTTTAGCTAAATGGTATGCGTCACCCTTTCGAAGGTCGCAGGGGCATTGCAGAAGCCGCAAGGCATTACTGTTAATTCATACAAACAGTCGGGGTTGTCACTAGCAAATGTGAGAAACTCTGGCACAAAATATAGCGGACGCTTTGTGCAGCGTGTCAATGATGGTCGTAGTCACTCTGTCGTGGTGCGTCTTAGATCTGAGTCGAGACTTTGTTAAAATAAATGCCGGATAGTTAGTGAAACACCGTAAAATATCTTCATCTTATGTAGCGGTCTTTCATTCCGCTTTCTGCAGGTGGAGAGAGAGTTGCTTTTGTTAGAAGTTTGTGTTGCTACGGTATGCCATTTTAAATTTGCTTTATTTTCCGGCGTTTGTGCACATGTCGAAAGAAATTCATTCACGAAATTCAACATGACCCATTTTTTGTTTAAACCTCCTTATCATCTTGTTTTGGCTTCATGAAACGTAGGCAAATCATTTTCTATCAGGGAAATGGCAATTGTCCTAAAACAGCATGTTTATCGAAGCTCAATAAGCAGGAAGAATAAATAATGTTGCGCAAAAATACCTCAGCAAATTTGACACCTTAGTACGAACTAGTGATTCTCAATGTCAAGTTGAGGGCCAAGTACCTGAAAAAGCAGTGAAGGCTTTTGTTCAGAACAAAACAACGCTTTCAGGGCAATGGCACAGCTGAACTTCGACCCACAAATAGCAAAATTTTGGCCAAGCTCATCTATAGGAAAAAGTAGGTTTTAGAATGGATGTGCGGGAAGTACAAGCGTGCATGTGCTGGGGAGTGCAGGGGAAAGCGAGAGAAAAACATCAATCTTTGAACTTATGTTGAAGCAGTTGAGCAAGGCAGTGGCGAGCTGTTCGTGGAGCAGTTGTAAAATATCCAACCATTAGTATGACGCATAGATGAAAAAATGAGCCACAAGTTTGCTTTCGCAACTTTGGGAACTGCTTGTGTGAGCGAATCCGTAATATTCGTAAAGCTGGAGTCGGAAAAAACTGCCACCAAAAGACTCGCCCTTGAAAACGAATGCCGCAGTAGCTATATATTCTTTTCAGGTTATCACTAACTCTGCTTTATGCCGTCAAGTGCGAAGGTAGAAGGGCAGTTTTGGCAGAAGGCACTGCGGGTTTTCCCCTCTTCGAGCTGAAATATTGCGCATCGGGCATCACGCATTTGAGCGTGAAGCTCCTAAAGCTAGGGGAGCCATGATGAACTAGTTGGGTTTCTGTTATTGCCTTGCGGTTATTTATTTTGTGGTCCGAGACATAATGTGCATTTCGAAATTCCCCTTGGATTGTGAAGAAAATGAAAATTCATTTTGTTGCTCTGCTAGAGCGCGCATTGCTCAGTCGTGATAATTGCGTGCTATCATTATCATTATCACCAGCCTGACTACACCCACTGCAGAGCAAAAGCCTTACCCGCATCTCACCAATTAACCCTGTCCTGTGCCAGTAAGGGCCACCCTAACTCCGAAAACTTCTTAATCTCATCTGCGCACGTAAACTGCCGCCCTCTGCTACGCTTGCCTTCTCTTGGTATCAAGTCTGTCCCACATAAGGACCCTATTTTATCTTCCTTCGCATTACGTGCTCTGCCTGAGCCTATTTCTTTTTCTGGATTTCCATAGGGTGTCATTACCCGCGTTTTCTCCCTTATCCACTCTACCCCCTTCTTTTCTCTTAATGATGCACCTATCATTTTCCTTTCCATAGCTTGTTGCGTTGTCCTGAAACTGAATCCTTTTCGTTAGACTCCACATTTCTGCTCCATAGGTAAAAATCGGTAGGATGCAGGTGTTCTATATTTTTATCTTGAGGGATACTGGTAAACTGCCGTTCATGATCTAAGAGAACCTGCCGAATGCACGGCACCACAATCTTATTGTTCTAGTTATTTCACTCTCGCAATGCGGGTCTTTGGTCACTACCTGCCCTAAGTAGACGGAATCCCTTACCATTTCCAGCACGTCGCTACCAATTATATTCTGCCGTTCTCTTCTGAGACTTTTAAAAATTTATTTTGGTTTTCTGCATATTAATTTCTTGACCCACCGTTCTGCTCTGCATATCTAACTCATTGATCATGCTTTGCAGTTCATCTCCTGAGTGATTTACCAAGTCCATGTAATAAGCGAATCGCAGATCGCTATAGGTATTCGTCATTAACTCTTACCATTAACTCTTCCCAATCCAGGCCTCTGAATACATCCTGTAAAGCGGTGGTGAAAAGCATTAACGAGATTATGTCTCCCTGCCCGACACCCTTTCTTATTAGAAATTTATTGTTGACTTTATAGAGGACTAGGGTAGCTCTGCAGCCTTTACAGACATCTTCCATTATTTCTACACAAGGCTCTTCTATACCCTGAATCCGCAATGCCTGCATGACTGCTGATGTTTCGAGAGAGTCGAATGTTTTATCGTAATCTATGAAGGCTACATTTACTGAATGCTATATCAGTAAGAAATTTCAAAACGCGCTCAGTACCCCACTTTCGACCATCAATAAGAGGCATGCACGGCAACCGGGTTGGGGCACTCTTTTTTCATAAAATACGAAATGTCTCTGTTTCGGAAATTATTTTCCAAATTAAGCTCTATAAATCTACCCTTGTTGCACTGGAGTCCACTGGTCTTCGAACTGAAGTTTTCCTTGCGACATCGAAGTGGAGTGTTTTGCTGTGTTCGAAGCTGGAATTCAAAGAGCAGCAAATGGCATAAAATTTCACTACATCGAGGAAGTTTCCTCGCCGGCTTTGGTGAACAAAGTGTAGGCAAAAAATACATCAGAACGCTTTACATAAATGAATCAGTTTTCCTCTCAGATCGTGCCTATTGAGCAGCCATTGACGCTTTCTTACTGATACAGCGCAGCTTCGCAAAACGTGTGGTGACCGCATCACAAGAGCGGTGTTGAAACCATCATCACGAAACTACCAATAGATACATTGAGGTCTGGACATAACTCACGGCCATGAACGCATGCGTTAGTTATTTCAGTGCTACTTTTACTACAACAAAAACTTGAAACTACCTAAAACATAGCGCGTCACAAGAAGGTACGTATAGTTGCCGATCTTAAGCATTCTCAAAAGGTAGGCAGCAATGTAACTGGATCGGAGAGGTCTGGCGGTATTCAATGCCTCTAGAAAGATTTTCTATAGTGATATTTCTCGCGAAGCAGTCTGACCGGGTTGACATGGTGTCCAGACAACGGCTGCTAAGAAGCTGGAAAAGGTGATTACTGGTTAGAAGTATTTGAACGCAGGATGATTCAGGAGAGTCTAAATATGTTTGGACCGTTTAGGAAGCTAAATCGCTAATAACGCGTTTAAAACCTATACAGCCACCTTCAGAGCGAAATGTATTCACCCATAAAGCGTCGCGTAATGCAGCAGACCATCTAAATGCCAGTAAAAAATAAGGTGAGACACAATGGGAGGTTGAAAGCCCTTACTAACCCCTAAACTGGAAGTATGAAAATATAGGGGTGTAAGAAAACCAGGAAAAAAAAGCGAATGAAAGGTGAAATTAATACCCAAGCAAGAACCGACACAAAGGCAGAGAGACAAGCAGGAGGCGCCTAATCTCATCCGCTGATGATCGATGGTGTCTTCCATTGTTCTCAAACTAACCCAGTCCTGTGGCAGATTCAACCACTTTATGGCTGCACAGTTCGTCATTTCTTCTAAGCACCTGATTTTCTCTCCAATTAAGGACGAGTTGGTTATCTCATTTGCGCCCTATATGCCCTGCTAATAATAATAATAATAATAAAGGTTTTTTGGGGAAAGGAAATGGCGCAGTATCTGTCTCATATATCCTTGGACACCTGAACCTCGCCGTAAGGGAAGGGATAGGGGAGGGAGTGAAAGAAGAAAGCAAGGAAGAGGTGCCGTAGTGGAGGGCTCCGGAATAATTTAGACCACCTGGGGATCTTTAACGTGCACTGACATCGCACAGTACACGGGCGCCTTAGCGTTTTTCCTCCATAAAAACGCAGCCTCCGCGGTCGGGTTCGAACCCGGGAACTCCGGATCAGTAGTCGAGCGTCCTAACCACTGAGCCACCGCGGCGGGGCAGCCCTGCTGGCGCCAGTTTCCTTTTCCTGATTTAAGCTAGGTTGTCAGTAAGTCATGATTCTTCCCGAAACCACTCTGCTCTCTTTCACTCTCTTATGGTTTATAGGGTTTAACGTCCCAAAGCGATTCGGGCTCTGAGGGACGCCGTAGTAGAGAGTTCCGGAAATTTCGATCACCTGGAGTTCTTTTTACATGACATCGCACAGTACAAGGGTTCCTAGAATTTCGCCTCGATAGAAATGTGGTCGCTGCGGCCGGGATTGAACCCGTGTCCTTCGGGGGAGCAACCGAGCACCATAGCCACAATCCACCAAGGCGGCTGTCTCTCTTATAGTTGCAACTTTAATTCTGCATGGCATAACAATGCGCTGTCTAAATTTAGTTTGAAGTCTTTTTTTTTATTTCCGTTCAAGTTATTGCTTCTAAGCACGATTTACCCAAATATAAGTATACAGGTCTATACTTCTGTTTTGAGGTTTACTAGCAGTCTAGATGTCGTTTATGGGATTGAAACCACTGCAAAACCTATTTCAATCGTCCCTTCTCCAAGCTATTGCAGTTAAATTGCCGGATATGGGCTTGCAACTTGCCTTTGGTAGAAGTATTTTTGCAAAGTTGAAAATCCTCGCTTCTTTTCTTAAACTGCTGATTGTTTCCCAAATTTAGGAATACGTGTTCAGTTCTTTCTTAACACTTTTGTCTCCTGCTCTGTTTTGCTTACAGCATTTTTGCACCCCAATTACTGCAGGCGTTGCTGGGAAGGTTGCATCTCAAGAAGATAGAAGTGAAAGAAGCATATTTTGCATGTTTTGGTCTCTGGTTAGGTCTCTGAAACTTCTGCCGTAAGTTACTAAGCAGTGAAATACAACTACCATATCCGAAATAACGGTGATGTTGCTCGCTATAGCTACACTAATCGGTCTCCAACTTAGCGCTAACGACTTCTAGTAATCCCACGTTGAATAGCAGTGGAGATAGTGTATCTTGCCTAATTACCTCACAAAGCTTGGGACAAGAGGACTTGCATGCAAAGAAGCGGTTCAGTGAAATAAAAGTTCTGTCAGGAAGCAATGTCCAGTCGATACTTCTCGCTGACAAAGGTATATACAACTGACGAAAAGTGTTTGACTTCATGTTTTTCTATCTTCGCTCGGTGTAGGTTCTTTCTGTAAACATCCAGGAACGAATGCCGTTGCACACGTGCTAACATAGCTTGAGGTCACGCCTGTGCACATTACTTCTTTATTGTAATTTCTGCTTAGACAGCGTATAGATTGCGCTAATTGATCGTCCAGCTTGCACAGTGTAAATGAAGAAAGAACAAAAATCATTATATAGATCTTTCGTTTCTTGCAACAGGACCGAGCCACATGGAGGTACCTAAAGAGGTACCCAGTGGTCAACATATTGTTTCCTAAGAACATCAACTTTCTTTTCAATGTTTAGGACCAGTTCTGCTTTTCGAATTCAATCGGCGCTGTGGTCCTGGCCACCTATGCAAACACGACATTATCTAGGACTCTACTGTTATGCTGTCTGTGACAATTTTCAGCAAATTAAAGGTTACCCTACACTTATTTGTATCATGAAACGTCTGGAATGCTTCCTCTGCACGTCGAGCACCCAAGTGCCGAGAACATGGTCTCAAAGCCAGCCTCTGTTTCTCAATCACATTCCCAGATTTCTTTTATACAGGACTTTTGGTCTTGTGTCATGGTTTTTGATATGTTTCATGTAATTGCCTTGGCTTTTTCTACATCCGGCTTTATTTGTCTCCTAAGTGTTTAAACCTAAAGAAGTTAGTCTTGTGGTGAATTAAGAGAGAGAAAACTTTTCGTACTTCCTTGGTTTTTCGCTGGCGAAAATTTTATCAAACAACTGTGGCGAGCTCTACAGCTAAGACACGTCATTTTTCTTCATACCAGTCTGCTAGATGTACAGAACGTGCAACACAAGCTATGTGAACTCCTTGTCATAAGCGCAAGCAGCAATCGTTGGCCAGATGCCAAGATGAGTACGGTACAGCTGTGTAACATGAAACCTGGGCCGCCAAGGGGTCCACACGAGACGGTTCACAACAGCAGTTAGAGTGGGAAATGGACTCGAGGGCTCGAAATTGCCAGTGACCTTCCCATTGACCTTAGAGTAATAAAGAAAGTCGGAGGATAAATATCCTAGATACTTCTGCTGCGTCAGAATAAAATGCTTTGTTTGTCACCATAGTCCGTCAGCGGGTAACACCTATAGCTTTGTTAGAAAAAAGGAAGGTCGTTCGATGAGGTGCGTTGCTATGCGGCCCAAGAATTTCTCAAGCTCCTTGTTGCTATTGTGTGCACATTGTGTGGTATATTATGTTTTTTTCACGCACTAAAATATATTGTGTCATGACATGTGGTTTTTTTCTTGCCTACAGAGTTCCCTTAATGCAGAGTTAGTGTATCCATAAAACGTCCTTCGCCTAATGCTACATATTCCACATTTTTGTGAACGTTCATAGAGACAAATATTATAATTTATTTTAAAAATTATTTTCCTTACTTTTTGAGCCTGCTGACGAAAGCTTGCCTGAAGTTTCATTAAAGAAAGGAGGAGTACTTTTTACCAGCGAAATAAGGATTTGCTATCAAAATATGATCCGCGGAGTTCAAATACATAAAAACAACAATACCTTGCTAAGAGATGGCCCCCTTCTTTTAGTGTTTTTAATTGCCTTTATCAGAATGTGTTACTTTTTTCTGCAGAGGTTAAATGTTCGTGTTCGTTTTCCTGATATTTGATGATTTTTTCCACGTGCTGGGCTCGGAGCGATAATGCGATGTCACATGTTTGAGCTGAATGTTTCAATATGCCACCTTTCCGTGCAATAAACAGTTGGTAGTGTGTGCATGTGGTGTCTCTTTCTTGTTAGTGTCCTTGTTTGCGCCGCCGTTCTTTTTTTATCATCACGAACTCGCCCCTCATGCCGTTATTCTGAACAATACCTTTGCCGATCCTTTCAGCTTTGCAGGAATTATAAATTATAAGCCTCCATGACAGCACAAAATATCCCGCAAAGAATTTAAGCATTTCTTCTCGGAACAAGCAAAAGACTTCAAGGCAATGACAATGTCGCACAATGACATTGTCCTGTGAACGCGTCTTTCTGGGGGAGTCGGGGTTACAGTAAATTTAAAGAGAGAGAACAAGACAACAATAGTTGGGCTTACGTCAGAGGAGCCAAGAGAGGTAATTGACAGGTGTACGCCACCCACTTTTGAAACATCCAATCGATAGTCTGACGCACACAGGCAGACAGGTCCCTACAGTTTCGTGTCGCAACGTTTGGGACTGCTTTTGCGAGCAAATGCGTAGTGTTTTTAAAGCTAGAAGGTGGAATGAGTTCCATCCATGGCGAACTTCGGAAAAAGAATACCAAGGTGGCATTGTTTCAGCGTATGGCCTGCTACACTTTTTGGTGCCCAAATCAGAGTTACAAACTGAGTCATTTAAGAATAAATTGCGAGTTGTGACCTCTTCGGAGCATACTGTCGGGCATCTGGTTTAACCTGTTTTCGCTCAAAAAACAAAGTGAGAGTGCCCCACGTTGAAAAGATTTTTTGCCTTATCCCTCTTCGCGATGTCCTTCCTGTACAGCACTGGCCTCGCATAATAGGAGTGCTGGGTTCGAACCCCCTGCTGCCGGGAACTCAGCAGTTTAACGATGGCCGCCGGATTTACCGTAGCCTGGTGCTCGGTTTTTTTAGGTAGAAATGCTTGGGAAAACGCCAAGATGGAAAACCGAGCTTCTTGGTAGTTCATCTTAGCGAAGCGCAGAACAGGAAATGGACGCTCAAAAAACGTGAAGAGCGCTGGTGTCGTCGTGTTCTTTTCTGCGTCCGTGTCCTGTTCTGCGCTGTTTCGTTTTCAGGTTGACAAAACGGTCTTAGAGCAAACCGCGGATTTTACGGCTGCGGGGTTCATTACACCATCAAGCAGCTCGAACCTGCGTCGGTAAGTAAAGCTCAAATGCTATGGGAAGTGAATCTGACTGTCAGTTACAAAGGATGATTGCATATCTGCAGAGGTGAGCAGAACTGTATTGCCAATATGGAAGCTAAAAAGAAACCAAACAAGGTTGTCCAGTACAAGGAAGAAGACAGTTTACTAGAGAATATAAGCTTTTTCAAGCAGTGATAGAGCACGTTTCAGAACGCGTGGCAGACCCGGCAACAGGGCCTCCTTGAAAAGTTAGAGACGAATACTCTGAATTTTTTCTTTAGTGTTAAATTTTTAGAAAGGTTTACTTCGCCTATTACTGTGAGTGAGGGGCGTTGAGAGAAGTCTCTTCCGGGCGGAGACTTCCAGGGGGTGAAGGCGACCGGTGGGTGCAGGTTTTATGAAAAGTAGAGCTCGGTGGGTGGTGGTCGGTCGTTCTTCTGCAGTTATGAGGCTCGTAGCCGGTATATTCAGTTTTACTTGTCGGCGCGGAAAAGAGCAGCCACAGGAGGGTGCTTCCTCCGAAGAGTCTATTGTGAATGTTGAATCTGCACCCACGGACGCATACGTACAAACACAGGCACGCACACAACACCAATTTCTTGAGGAAAAGAAGACTACTCCAGATGCAGTAATATAGGAATATTTTAAGTTACGGCATGCGCTTGCCATTGGAAAAAAACAGATAACGCGAAAAAACCCAGGGTTCGTATATTATAAGAATTTTGTGCTCTAACTACCACCCTTCGACTGAGATTTCATACGAGGTGGGAGGTTACAGATATGAAGGTAACAACACTTTATATGAATTTTTCTTATATGAGTTATTTGCACCCCGCTTTGCCGGCAGGAAACGCCGTGATGGGGCATATAACTGCCTTCATCCGTTTATCTTGACCATGTTCTGCGACAGCTCCTTTGAATGCGAACGCATTACTAGTCCCATGACGAGAAGAGCAGGCATCTGCGTATGCACTCACAGGTGGCGCAGAAAATCAAGGTGATGGCAAGAAAAAATGGGTGACGTCATCAAGCGGACGTTCGGCTCACAAAGCAAGCCGAGCACTGCTACTGCTGACAATCGTTTATACATGTCGTTCGCCTATATATACACGCCACTGACCGACCTCCGTATGACGCCAGTGTTCCCATATCCGGATCGAAATTGTGAGGGGAGCGTTTATAATGCAGCATTCCGCGTGGTGTCTTACTGTTTGTTGTTGCAGATTGCTTACATCCACCAGTCAAGGCGCGGCCAACTTGCGACAGATATTCGAACCGATGACATATGGACCTTCAATGTATGTTTTCCCAGGCATGTGTATCAGAATTGTGTCACGCGGTACTGGGTTCCGGGTTTTGAGAATTGAGCATATATACGGCTCTGCGCAGAAACAAACTCGTAGAAAAAAACTATATTGCAAGTAAAACCTTTATGCGTAAACAATGTACCCAGGGACAGCAATGCTTTCGGTCTTAATATTTTATGAGGTTAACATCCCAAACCGCCTCAGATATGATGAACGCCGTAGTTGACGGCTCCGGGAATTTCAACGACCTGGAGGGCTTTAACGTGCACTGACATTGCACAATACACGGCCCTCTAGCACTTCGCTTTCATGTAAATGGCACCGCCATGGCTATGATTAAACCTTTGGTCCTTCTGGGTCAGCAGCCGAGCACCATAACCACTGAGCCACTCTTCGCTCACTGGCATCGCATTAGTCTGTTTATCTTAGAGTCTCCCCCGGCAGCTGCATTGATCTAGCTCACGGTGGAGTTTGAGGAAGCCTTCCATCGCTCGATTGGCCATACAGCTGCTGACGATGATTCTAATACTGATGAAGCCAGGAGCTATGTTCACAATACAGCTTTCTCAAGAATACTTTTTTTTTTCTCTGCTCGGCCAGACATCGACAACCAACGCCTCTTTGGTACCTGGTGAAATTCAGCATATAATCTTTGCAGTTGCGCTGACACTCCCCTTCCTGCTTAAAAAGACTATGAATGAATTGAAATATTCTGGTGTATGTGTTCATTTGTAGAGCGAATGGTTTTCAGCATTCAGACCAAGTATGAGTCCCTGAAAAGGCGCCAGCGTTATATTATTATTTCTAGCATTTTTTTAAATGGTCGGGCCGATTGACGTGCTCTTAGTGACGCTTTTCATCTATTTTGGTAAACGGTATACGCCATGACGTTTGTGACGTCATGGTGCGCGACAGAGTTCCCGGAGCAGCCATTCGCTGCTAGCACGACGTCACTGATAGGGGACACTTATGATAGGGGACAGTCACCTGCACTGCCACGGCAGCGAGGTCTCCCCCCTGCGCCGCCGCCTGCAGTCAGCATATGTGCCGGGCGACGAGTTGCTGCTGCATGTCTGGCTTCCAGCAGCCGGCTTCTAAGCACGGCATACATGTATGGTTAGAAGACTATGGCGGTGGTCACTTCTAGCAGTCGCACCTTCAGATCTAGGCCTACGGTGTGCCCTAAATGACAGCAATTAAACGTAGACTAGCAATAGCGCTGACGGACGGGGAAGCAAGCGCACTATACAATAGGGAAACCAGGTGGAGACGAGTGACGTTTTCGGTAATGAGGCATAGTAGGAACCTGCTTTTGTACGTCTTTTGGGCGCTCTGAACTGTATGAATTGAAAAGAAAGAGAAAGGACGTCATTTTTAATTCGCGGATGTCTTTGGTGTTAGTGAAAAAGTCTTGTGGTGGGTTGACGGTTCATGGAATGCCTACCGCTCGTCTGCTTTAGTTAGCCTCAGTAAATATCATTTCCTACTCCCTTTAAGTCGGCAGTTCTTGCCAGTACTTCGATTAAAAACAATGTTGCAGTCATGAGCTTACTAGAGCATGGCACACCACCGCAACATCCAAAGAATTGACACATGACCGATCACTTTTATTGATTATGAGAAACCCTCCCCTGCTATATTGCATTTGTACACATCTCTTTTTTCCCCAAAGTGACATTCACGTACATGTGGCGACATCTCAACGTCCTCGCAATTTCGGTTGTCTTATGGCAAGTGGCAGAAACACCTTTGTAAACATGTTACAGAACCAAAACAGTTGTTGCGCATATTTTTCTCCCTCCTTCCCTATTGAAAAATCCCGTATGGCGGCAAACCGGATTTTACTGGAACATATCGGTTTCATATCGGTCGGGTATAGACCCCAAACCGGACAGACCAGTCCGGTATGGAACTCAAACCGGACAGACCGTGCCCGGTTTGAAGCTCATACCGGACAGACCGATCCGGTAAGGAGCTCAAGCCGGACAGGCCAGTCTAGTTCAGAGTGCAAATCGGAAATACCAGCCCTGTATTCAGAGAGATGTGCCGAGTGATTTTATCACTTGATCTGCAGATGGACTGTTGAACACGTTTGAGGGGGAAGGGGGGGGGGGAGCAGCGTGCCCATAAGCGCGATAACACATGCATAGTTTTGTTCAACTTTTTTTTTAATTCTGAAAACATACCAAGAACACTTCCTGTTTGAAGAGGCGCATTTATCGACCAAGGAACTGCCCCAGGGAGAAAGAGAAGCATCAAAAACTGACGCGTAGCCTGCACCGGTACGTTATCAAACACTGCGCGCAATGCCGCAATGCCTTATCAAAACCATGTGCTCCCGTGCTGTCGATTTCGCTTTCATGGAGCACGCCGTGATGTGGACGCCATGTTCGCCAGCTGACGCGACGGACGGACGGACGGACGGAAAAGGCTAAACCCCAGCTGCTCAATTAAGCCACCTAGCCATCGACTCATAAAATTTTACTCCAACTGCAGTTAATCAGAGTTCCAAAGTCCGCAATCTGTTTTAGCAAGTAATACTGAGCAGTCTTTACTTCGCAGGCAGCATATACTAAGCAAATAGCTTAAAGGGGCTGTGAAAGGGGCTCTAATAAAGCTGCGGCATGCCTGGGAGAATAAAGCACGCTGCTTCACGAATAGCGTCCAGCGAGAATTTTTTAAATGCGCTTTGTAGAAGCTGAGTTATGTGTAGTCAAAATGATTGTCAGCGTCTTCGCGGCTTTCCCTCTCCTCTTGTCACTTTTTGCACGCTGAAAGTTAGGCGCTCCTCCACCGACCCTCCCTCTGGGAGCGGAGCTTCCCGACCCGCTGGAGCTAAGCGGCCACGGTAGCTGCCTGACACCTGAAAGAATCTAACCAATGGCCACCTCTCACCTTGTATATATACGTAGATGCGAGCGAAGGAGGAGGGTGTGAGCATGAAAAAGTCACCGGGAAGGACTCGCCAACTTTGACGCGTGATTGTGGGTCGTCTGCTGCGTGTAGAAGAGTATTATTCGGCTCTGATTTTCATGGCAACACAGTGCAGTGATTAAGCTAGTTAATGTGCTTTCCTCGGAAGGCGTTTCAGTGCCCCTTTAATAACTGATCGGATAGATACACGTCGTCTGCCCGACGCGCAGCCCGATTTCCAAGCAGCAGTGGCCGATGGCCTATCATTGGACACAACTTGTAATGCTCTCGATAGCCATCTTACTTGGCCAGCACCCGGCTTCCTTGATAGGAACTAGCTTGGATACCATGCCGAATGCAACTTAACAGGACGATCATTGGTCAGATGGCTTGACAACTCCTTGGCCACCATGCACGATCACACATGTTCCATTTCCTGAATGCGTAACATACCCGGGCTAAATATAAATGTATGCGGTGAGGGATTGCCTGCCATGAGTCGTTTTTATTTCATCGCCCCTTTCGCGCATGTTCTTCCGGTGCATGCTTCGTGTTGATCGGACGGCCTCTTTACGCGAGGCCTGCGATGAACACCGATGAAAGAAATAGTTTTCCAAAGGTTCTGACCTAATTATCATGAAATTAACTGTACCTGAGCGAAAATTGAGTAAATAAATCATGCACATATTTCCCACAGATAATTGTAGTTTGTGCATGTAAAGTTGGCGTAAAAAAGTTTCTTAGCATGATTTTGTATCCATCCGCCCAGTGCTCCGCACGTGTTGCTTCTGTCACTGCGGTATGTTGCAGCAGTTGCAGTGGTGCAGTCTTTAGTAGCTTCATTGAATTGCTTTCGTCCCTGCGATTATCTGCAAATTTCTACGTGTTGGGACAGTTCTGCGCGATTGCAATACTTCAATTCCTCACGATCGACGTGCCTACGACGACGTCTTACGCGGCGTATTTGTTGGCCGGGTCAACAAGTCGTCTGGGGTTGAGAAAGGTAAGCCTGAAATTTTACTTTGTGTAAGCATGCCATGTGCCAATGCTATACTTTGGTTTAAGCTTGGGGACACTAAGTTGGAAGCTGCAACCAGCTTATTTTCCATTCTTCTGGGATGGCAGTGTTTGCAATCGCCACTGTACAGTAGGCGGGTATGGATTAATGCATTCGAAGTAGTTGTTGATGTTGCGAAGTTGCAAGCGCTCTTGAAGAAAACACGAAGTGGTTGCAGCACTATCACTATAGGTCTAGCGCTTGCAGATCTGTGGTCGTACAGTAATTTAAGGGTAATATCATGCATTATGTGCATAAAAAAGAAAACAGATATAGCCCTAAAAAAATTAAGCGTGCCGAATCGTAATGTGAAAAAATGTTTACGGATTATCACCGCGCTCACGATTTACTGAAGGAACTATTAATATTAGCGTGTGTGCCAGTGGACAAATTGGAAGCTCGGCCTGCACGTTGGTTTCCTGGACCTCGCATTTAAACTCCGCACTTGGAAGACTGGAAGCGAGTGGAAATAACAATTGCAAGCAGCAATGCACGCAACATAGAGGAAGTGTGATGCTTGGTACGCTGCACATAACGCACATGCACGTGAGGTCAGAGCCCGCTACTGTGTGGCGGGAGTATGGAGGATGAATGCGCATTGAACAAAATCGCCATATATCTTGATAGAACTGTATGTGTTGCCAATGTAGAGACAAAACGACACAGTCTCATTTAGCACTGCATGCTGCTGAAGCTGTTGCTGAAGTTTGCAATGAAGGTCATTACTGTCTTTACAGTTTTTTTAGGAAGACTCCTTATAATTTTTACCTAACAGGTAGGTCTGAGAATAATATGTATTTCATGCATACTCTGATAAAATTTTCCGCAGAAAATTGCTAATTGGGTGCAATGAATATTTCTTCTATTGCTAATTGTCATGGCAGGTGCATAAATGTGTTGTACTTCGATGTGATGTAACAGAACAAGGAAGTGGAAAAAAGCTCCAAAGATGTAGCCCTTATGTCTTCGGGCTTTTTAGCCTCTTCCTTAATTTCCATATCTGCAACGTGCTGGCTAACCTACCTGAGATGTCAGTTTCAGTGTTGTGGCATCAAGTGTATCTGCATGTTGTAGTACCTGCTTACTGGTTTAGTGGCATTAATTAGTAAAGAATGAAGCATTTTGTATGCAGAGCCTCCTAGCTTTACCAAAAATGTCCAAGTGCATGGTTGTGAAGACATTTAGAGTATGCATTGAAAAATTTTTTCATAATGTACAACACAAAATCCTCTGCCCTTGTGATAGTGGCCGCAATGCTTAGCGTGGTTGTATAGGCACGGTGTGTATATATGACACCAGCAACACCAGCCCCATGGCATTCTAATTACCGCATGATCTCGTGTAAGGGCCACAGCCATGAATGGGGTGCACCTCGTTTTGATCTAGATAATTGAGAAAAACATGGCGATACTTTTTTGTAATTCATGTATAGGCCACATCTTCAAAATTTGCACCCAAAATTTAAAAAGAAGTGCCGCCCTTACATGAGTTTATACAGTATCACAGCTAAATTTTGCGTAAAGGTCTAACACTGACACACTTGATTTTTCTTTCAGTGCTTTACATGAACAACAGTTCAGCTTGTGTTCTGCAGCCACAGTTTGTGTTCTTAGCTTTTATCTTTAGTGAAGAAATTTGTACATTTTGCAATGTATTTGTTTCTTCTGAAGAGTTATTTATTGCCGATTGGTTTTGGTGTCTGTATTTCTTCATGTTATGGCAGTGGTGCGCTTGTACTCTATTTTGGCAGGTGCTGCACACAGTCTCTTTGACACGACAGAAGCCTGCGTCGCAGATGCCACCAAAAGGTGGCTTATGTTCGCGGGAGATCAGCAAGGAGTCAGCAAAGGGAGATCAGCAAGGGGAGACCGCAAGGAGTCGCATAGCCGGATTGGCTGCATGCAGCGTGCAAAATGATTGTTATTGATAGAAAAATAAAAGCATGAAGGGAATGTTTTACCTGAATGTGGCTGTGTATTTTTTAGTGCTCATCTGTTGTGTCTAGAGTACAAAACAATATTCCTGCTGACGGATGTGCAGGTATTCATATATGGAAGACCGTAAAGTATGAGACCATTACTACTGTAGGTATACAAGCTAATGAATTGCAAATCTAGAACTAGGTGGTTATGCCTCACTCATTTTTGCAGAATTGCAGCAAGTCTGCTTGCTTCTGGAACCTCAGTGTCTGTGACTGCCTTTATATACAGGGCTGTGGAATGCACAAAGTGCTTTTTTCTTTTGATGGTTAGTTTTAGTCCCTTTTGCCTTTTTGTACCCAAGGATTGTCAATTTTATACGGCACAAAGTTTGGTTACAGAATTTGCAGTCATGTTTTCTTCAAGTTTATCTGAAAAACATTCCTCAACAAGATACTAGATCTCATGCACTGTCTGTCGCTTCTCAAGTCGCTGCATATTGCTGGCATTCAGTCCAGCAGTAAGAATACAAAATGCAACTGTGGCTTAAGATTCCAGCATGAAAAAAAATGCGTTTGCAGACAGAGTGTTCTGACCGTTCTTCAATCTTCAATTTATTGTGCCTCACCACATTTGCATAGCACTGTAGATGTGAAGCAAAAAAGATATGCGTGTAGTTTTTGATTGATTTACAAAAATGTGCAATTCTTTAGATGCCTGATCCAAATAGTACTTAGCAACTTTCTTTTGCAAAAGTCTTCTTGCAGCAAAGCTGTCAGCTACTATACTGCTGCATTTCGCACCATTCTGTCAAGTGGTGATATTGGTGTTTTTTGAGACGGTCATCTCCTGGAAAGGATTGCATATATTTGAGATATTTGGCAAGTGATTGCCGCAAACTGCTTATGTACCGTTAACAAATCTTAGAATGAACCAGGGAGCTAAAAGCAGCAGCAGTTACTGAAAAAAGGTGCTGGGAAAAAGCTAAAATATTAATCGGTCAACATGATTGGCCTTCATTCAAAGAAACTGCTTGGGTTTCAAAGAAAATGCTTGGCCTTCCTTAGAATGGCCAATGGTTGGCTTATCACCACATCCAAGCACAAACTTTGGTTGGTGTCCAGCATTTTGCCAATCATGAAAACATTGGCCACTGATGATTTGCCTTGCTTGGGCCAATAAAATTCTGCTGCTTTGGTTAGCACCACTTCGCAGACTGGGGCCGCAGATTTAATTTACATGAGCTAAGTAGGGGTAGGTAAGGTATCTTAGCATGGTGCCATGAAACATTCATGCATACATGTTGGGCTTTTCAGTTCCTATTCTTTTTCGACATTTGAAGGGAATTCTATCCGTGTTTATTTTAGGAGCACAACTGTTACCGTTTTTTTACGTAAATTGTTTTCTGAAATTTCACACGCACAAAAAAAGAAGGATCAAGGATATATTCCCTGAAAAGTCAAAAGTGACGCACCCGACCTTCAGCGCGACGTCATCCAGGTTCGAGCGCCAATACCACCGAACACCCAGCTCTCTTGAGCCCGCCGCTGTCCAGCGGTCTTGGTTGTGATCCGAAAAAATTGGGGGGACAAAAGATCCACCTTTAAGGGTATGATACTTTTAGTGCATTGATTTTTAGAATTTTTTTACATGTAGTAAAGTAACTTCGGAAATTGAGCCTGGTCTCACACGTCGGAACAATGATGCGGTCACTGACCTTGCCTCACACGCATCTGCATAACGCAGCTCTAGATGTCAGTCTCCAAAATAATTTTTTTGCACTACCTGACCGGCGGAGGGCTTAACTGGCAAAAAAATAAAAAAATGGTTATAGTTAGCGTGACCTCTACTTCTATACACTGCATACTTAATGAATTACAACGGAAACTGGTCAGAAATAATATTACATGTGCAACATACCAAACACGTTTAGCAAGAGAAAAAAATGAACGTGGATTAGCTCAGCTAATCCAGGATATACAAAGCGAAAGCTGTCGGCGTTCATTGTGTTCATTGGCGTTGGCGTTGACAACGTTCTGGACTCTGATGATTTTGAGGAAAGGAAGGGGCACAACTGGCTCCCTGGATCAGTGGACTCCTCAATCGCGCTTTGAGGTACGTGGGAGTGGTGAGAGAGAGAGATGTGGGCTGCACGCCGTAAGGAAAGGGAGGAAGGTTGGAATTACAGAAGAAACTGCTCAGAAATTCCCGAACTTGGACCATCTTGGCTACTCTCAGCTGACATGGCCGAACGTCGCTGTTCAGCTTTCTTTTCACGCCGTTTAGCGAGACGTGCCTGTCGTACTTCTGGCGTGTCAGACTCGGCTTTGAGGCGTCGTTTAGCGAGACGTTCTTCTCGCTGTTCGGGTGTCTCGGACGCTCGTTGAGCTTTCAGACAACTCCCGTGGTAGCACTTCTGTACCGGTAGTATCACTCTCTTTTCCTTCCATGTTGAATGCGCATGCCTATTCTCTAGCAGGGGTTATATAGTCGGTCTCCGCGATAAATACGCGCTTGCGGCGAACGTCAAACGATGACGCATAGCGCGCGGCAGTAGCCACCCGTGCCGCGCGTGACGTCACGCGTGGCAGCGGCGAAAGGTCTGGCGATGCAGTCGGCGGCGGCCACCTGCGCTGTGCATGACGTCACACGTGCTCCGACATACGCCGGCTCGCGCGAAGCTTTGTGTTTACTAGAGTAGTGAAGCTTTTCGCTTCAAAATGCTTCCTCCTCCCTACGCATCAGTTATCCAGGCTTGCCGGCTCTCGGGCACAACCATTTCATGTTCAACAATTCCGGACAATGTCATTTTGGAACGGGGAAGCGTGTATTAGCGTATGTTTTCCTATATTGGAAGGTTTGACTGTAAAAATCTCCCATCCATAGGCAGTTGCATTTATTTTATTGCTATTGACGTTTTTGCTATCGTCAACTGCTCGATACGAGCTACGAAAAATTGTTAAAAGATTTTGCTCCACAGTAAAAGGATGGGCCATTACCTTAGTTATTTCCATTACAGTACCTTACAATTTACCAATAATAAATATTTTCCCCAGGGATGTAGGAAATGTCCAGGAAATCTGTAATATTCCACGGGCAGCTCTTGGCCTGCGGTGTTCAGAGAACTATTGTGACAGCCCCCGACGCTACAATAAGTTTCGGCACTCTCTCAACGCCCCGACTCACAACGAGTGGCAACCCCTCTTTTGTGCACTTGCGAGCAGGACTGCACTTGCACACAATGAAAAAGAGGGTGCCAGCGGTGCGAGCAGCACGTGTACCAGACGAGACATTGCTGGCTCAATATGCGATGACAGTGCTCGTTAAGGATACCAAGGTTGCCCAAATTATTTCCGATTCTCTTTCTTCCTTTATTCTCTCAGTCCCCCCTTTATCCATTCCCTTACGGTGCGGTTCAGGTGTGCGCCGAGATCTGAGACAGATACTGCGCCATTTCCGTTGCCCAAAAACCAATTTTCAATTTTCAAGGCTTTGCCAACGTGCCTGTATGTCTCTGAAAAACTTCTGTTTCAGTGTAACTTTCACGAGATTGTAACTTTCTGTACATGTGCCGGACAATAATTTTGAAGAATATGTCGACGTTCAAGATCGCCCAACACCTGACTTTACTGTACCTTGTGTTTTGAGGCCTTATTCACTGTTTATTCCAATTGATGATGTTCGTCCGGCACTCTGCAATTTTAGTTTTAGTTTAGCTTAGCCGCTTCCCATTGCTTTACAGGTATGGAAGTCGCTTACTACCGACGAGAGTCAACACTGAGAACTATATGTAGCAGGCTGCGTTAGAATTAATTCCTGCTGAAGGCAATCACCACAACACAAAAGCATATGTAAGGGATCAGAATTTTGTGCACTTACAGAAGGCGCACAAGACAGTCTACAAAAACAAGATAATATAATACATCATTTCAGGTTACGACCGATTACACATAATGTGCTTTCTTGAAATGAAATTTAATTTTACACAGGGACTGCGGCGTTCCAGGCTACGCATATTTTATTTTAAATGGAGACCTATATTGCACATTTCTCATACTTTCATTTTATTTTTGTTGATTGCCTTTATATGCCTAGGGCACATTTGCAGAATTCTTATTTCTTACCCATATAAAAATAGTTTGGCCCATCTTTTAGTGTACAATGTCCATGTTGCTTGAAAAAAATTAATCTTCACCTCACCATTCTCCCCTTCTCCCCTTATGTTGACACAGAAGTCGAATTGTTCAACTTGCGAGAATCCATTATGAAATCAAAAAGCACCTTTTCATTAACCTTGTAGACAGTGCAAATGTGCATCAGTGCAATTTCCTAATGTTGCAATATTAAAAGAATATCCTTGTATTTCACTGCATAGTGAAGGTGATGCGACCCCGACCGCGGCGGCTGCGTTTCGATGGAGGAGAAACGCTAAGGTGCCCGTGTGCTGTGCGATGTCAATGCACGTTAAGTATCCCCAGGTGGTCGAGATTATTCCGGAGCCCTCCACTACGGCACCTTTCACTTCCTTTCTTCTTTCACTCCCTCCTTTATCCCTTTACTTACGGCGCTGTTCAGGTGTCCGCCGAAGATGTGATAGGTACTGCGCCATTTCCTTTCCCCCAAAACCAATTTTTTTTTCATGGTACAATTTTTTCCGCAACCCCCGATTCTTCCCAACACGCGGTGCCGACTACAAATACGCCGACGGCTTTTCAGCTGTATGAGCTGTATAGACTATCGCGTAAAAAACAAATTCAATTCATTGCCATGAGTTCATATTAACTTCACAGTGCGAAACATACATGTACAAAAGACACGAAAGGAAAAGGTTGAGTGCCATGAGCTGTGGCAGCGCTGCATCAGGTATGCTGCAGAGACGTAAGTAAATGCGAATTTCTTGCGATGAGGTGCGATATGTTGTGCTATGACCGTATTCGATTTGAGTTTGGGTTTATGGAGTTTTAGGTTCCAAAGCGTCTCAGGTTATGAGGGATGCCGTAGGGGAGCGTTTCAGTAATTTAGGCGACCTGGGTTTTGCAACGCGCACTGAAATCGCACAGGGTTTGTGGATTTGAATTTGAAGGACCATCAGACGAAATTTTGAACACCTCAAGTGGTGCGAACCCGTTGATAACAAGACGGTTTTGCCCCTGCGGGCGCCAGCGTGGGTGCAACGCTTCGCGACCTCTTAGGGCTTCAGGCGGGCAAGCAGCGGTGACCGGACCTGTGTGTGTTATGTTTTAGGCGGGTGTGAATCATTGCGATATCATGGAAGCGTACCGCCCGAGCGCCTGTGCTGTACGCGTCTGTGTGCTGTTGGGGTCAACGAATGCGACGCCAACGGAGACGCAGACTTCCACTACAACCTTAAATCCTGTATATTCTCTCTCGCTACCAACGTCCTTCCATCCCTCACGGCGTTGAGCTGTCCGCGAGACAGTTACTGCGCCTTTAATATCCGCTAAACATACAATCGCAATGGAGACGCACAACGGCCAATTCAGGGAGCAGCGTCACTGCAGCACGTTTGTGATCTCTTTGGGCAGCAGATTGGTTGCTTAGAAACAGAGAGAAGAGAAAAAAAATTATGGGAGCACTTTGCTAATCTAAAGTGCGGTAAGGCGAAAGCCTTTAGCCTTACCGACTGCGATTCTAGCTTCGCAGGTTCCCATACCAGTGGCACTCTCCAAGGGTTCTTTCTACCTTGCCGCACTTTAGATCTAGACGACGTTGTTGGCGCTTGCGGAATGCTTCTTCTGGCCTTCTTCTTCTTCTTTTCTTCTCTGGCTCCTGGCTTCTCTGGTGGTGGCGCGAGCGTCGTTACTACGACGACCTCGGGTGTCACGTCACCCACTCCCGTCGCAATATCGACGTCCGCGCTATATCGCGCATTTCGTTGTCTTTTTTGTCGCTATATTTAGCTGTAATTAAATAACCACTCTACAGACATGAAACTTGGCGTGTTTGTTACATTTTGTACCCTTTACCCGATGCTTTCATTAGTTTTCCGCTATCCTGATTACTTGCCGCGTTATTCGTGGAAGACCGCGTTACGCCGTACGCGCGAGTATGCGACAATAAAGGCTTTCGTCCTAAAACCTTATTTTGCAGACGAATTGGGTCCTCCCAAGCCCGCTAGGTTCCCGCACGACCCCACCACACTTAAATGTTCATGCCAAAAAAGTCCATGCCACTGGCAGCGCTGCTGGCGAAGATCTGTCTTGCCAGATCCGTGGAGCGTAGTGAGGGGCCCCCCTCCTCCCATGTTAGGAGTGCACCGGCCCGCCTGTTGGAGGCGAAGCCGGAAAAGGCCAGAAGGATATGAGTCAGGTTTGCCTTCTCTGCATAGCAAAAATGGCAGGAAGGTGGGAAGGGTCGGTAGTGAGAGAGGAGAGAGGGGGTCGGTATGGTCTGCATTTCCACACGGCGCCATATGTGTTGCTGCCTGGTAGTGATGGAAGGGCCGGGGGGGGGGGGGGTATATTTGAGTCAGGTTTGCCTTCTGTGCATAGCACAAACGGCAGGAAGTTGTGATGGGTCGGTAGTAGGAGAGGAGAGAGGGGGTAGGCATGATCTGCGTTTGCAGACGGTGCGATATACAGGTGTTGATGCCTGGTAATAAGGGAAGGGTCGGGGGAGGGGGTATATTTCCCTTTAGGCACGAGCATGCGCAATGAGCACAGCGAAAGTACACGCACGATTCTTTGAGAAACACCCATTAGGTCCGCCAGTGCACGGTTTCTAGTCCCTGGGGCTAAAGAATAGGCGGCCTCATTTCCGGGGTGTCCAGAGTGTACGGGTAGCTAGATGGGCTAAGTGCAGTAGGAGGAGGGGGGTTCTTGGGTAGTATTTGGTAGGTGGCAGCGTGAACTCTGCCCCTAGCATAATATAGCATTGCAGTCTTTGAATGACTCAGTACTTGTATATAGGTGACACTGTAGCTGCCGAGCGCAAGAGCTATAGCTATTTCTTCTGCTTCCTCGGGGCTAGTTCCCTGTGGTAATTCTTTTATATTTGGAGGGGTGTACGGGGGTGTACGCGAATGCTGTGTCTCCCTGCTAGTCGCATGCAGCATCTACCCATACCGCGTTCTGCTCATCGCCGTATCGTTCATGAAGGGCCGTTGCCCTGATTTCCCGCCGAACGCAGTTTCAGTTGGGGTGCATGTTACGAAGGAGTGGTGGAATGCGCAGCCTTTGACGAATTTTTTGGGGGCAAGTTTACAGGTGTTATGATTAGTGGGGATGTGAATTTGGAGTTCAAAGAGTATATGTCTATCGATAGGGGTGCTGGCTAGGCGGAGATATTAAGCTTGTAAATGCGCTTTGGTTAACTCTTGTATAGTGTTATGCACACCTAACTCTGCCAGGCGTTTGTTGTTGGTGGTTTTGGGCATGCAGAGCACTGTCTTAGTCGCTTGTCTGATTATATAGCTTATCTTTTCGGTTTCTGTTACATTTAGTTTGAGGTGTCGGGTAGAATATAGTTCAATACTCATAGTTTAGGCTCGTACCACTCGCAGAGTATAGGCCTCCTAGAGACTCCGAGCTATTTGCCCGAAGGGCAAGGCGCCGCGACGAACAGCGGATGGTGCTCATTGCGAGGTTAAAGCCAAAATTGGAAAGTAGTAGTAATAGAGGTGGTAAGCGTTTATAGTAAAACAGAAAGAAAAAAGAAAGGTAAAAGATTTTTTCCTACCCCGGCATCAGCCATCTTTACTGCGGCGGCACCTGAGCTGGGCAGCGCAAATAAAGGATAGCAGGCAGTTTGAAGAAATGAAATGAAAGATGTGAGGGGACAGTAAGAAAGGATAGAGGGAGAGGTGATAAATACACTATTTACATAACAATACATCTGTACAAGATGCGAGCGTGCAGAGTTAATAGAAGAAAGAAAAGCACACGCGCACAACAATTTTGCTTGTGTGACGTGGCCCAGCAACCCAGGCTTCGGGGCAGCGGCTAAGTACCTGCCGGTGTTGCGCTAGCTTGCTAAATTTCTCCTTCGTTTTGTCTGTGCCTGCTTGCTCCTGTTCTGGGGTGGTTGGCGCGGGACGAGAGCTTAATGTCTACTTCCTCTCCCTGCCAGGGGTTTTCTCCTTGGTCGGCATCTCTTCCTCAAGACCAGCTACCAATTGATCTCTTTTTGCGCAGTGGAGTTTCGAGCATGCCGGTTGCTTTGGTGCCTTCCGATGGAGGCGCTATATGACTGAACAACGCGGAGGCAGTGCAGGCGGCTCTTCCGTCCACATCGAAGCACTTCATGCACATTACCGATGTCCGGCAGTTCGGAAAACGTGGTACTTTGTGCAGGTGGCCGGATAAAGACTGTATTGAAGACCTTCAATACAGTACGACCTTCGCCAACCATCCGGTGAGCGCATCCATTCCGCCTCATCTAGCATGTTCCAAGGGCTTGGTCCGAGGGGTCGACCCTCGATTGAGCCCTGTGGAAACGCTTGAGAGCCTCTCGCCTGCAGGAGTGATTGCTGTCCATTGGTTTTTTTGAGTAGATGCCTTTAACTCTCGGCCCCTTCACTGTCAAAACTGCTGGCGGTTTGGCCATAGCGGCAAAGCCTTCAAACCGGCCTTACGCTGCTGTGCCTCTTGGGAATGTCATTGCAGAGAGAAATGTCCTGAACAGCAAGAGAAATGTTATTTTTGTAGTGGTGCTCACCCTGCTGATTCGCCTGACGGTCCTGCACGAGCACAAGAAGTTCAGGTGCTCGTGCTTATAGAGAAGCACAGATGCACGCGGAGAGAGGCTTTTGCCGCAGTCAAGGAGAGAGCCTCAGGCTACTCTAGTGTGGCCGCCAAATGCCCACCCGTAAAGGATTCTAGCTGGTCCCAGGCTATTACAGCTGTAGTTGAGAAAGCTGTGGCAAATGCAATGGATCGCATTATAGAAACCGTATCCACGTGCATTTCGCAGGTCATATCTGCTCAGATGACCAATCTTCTGCAGGTGTCCACCGCTCCGCTCTTGCCTTCTTTGGCTTCGGAAGCTACTCCTCCTTCTGTAGCAATCGATTCCGCTCCACAGGGCCATAAACAATGTGAGCAACAAAAGACCTCTCAGGCCTCTCCTTCGAACAGCGTTATGGACGCATCCTCTATGGACTGTATGGATATGGAGTCTGATCTCCGCGCCCAGAAACGAAGTGGGTCTCCTCTGAATATTACAAGTCCGTCTTGCCCCCATTCAAAGACAAAAAAAAGTAACGCAAGTCAAAATGCTAAGACCAGGATTCTAGAAAAAGCAGTCGCGGCTGCGGCACTCCCGCCAAGAGAGGGTTCTTAAGTGTACTCCATTCGACTTGTCGGTTTAAATTCTGAGCTCCAACAGATTTAAATTGCCTACGCAATCAGCTTCTACCAGATTTAGTTGATTTACAGGAAACATGGCTAACTACCAATTTCAATTATCATCTCAAGGATTACCCTCCGTTCCGGCTTGACCGGTCTTCACGAGGGGGAGGGTGTGTTAGTGCTCATCTCTACAAAGTTTTTACATAGAGCATGCATTTCTTTCCAATATGCGGACAATGAATGTGAAATCTTTGTGGTTGACCTCCGTGTCCCAGGTCAACAGCCCTTTACGGTAGCTAATGCACATTTCCCGTCTGGTGTGCGCGACACTCGGCCCCTTGACTCACTCATGTCTAGTAGCCGATCTCAGGTTTTATTATTTGGAGACTTCAATTCACACCATGTGACGTGGGGTTTAGAACAGACAGCTTTGGTTCTACACTATTTGATTGGGCTTCTGACAACAACTTGATCTGCAACAATTCCGGATTGCCTACTTTGTTCGGAGTCAATGCCGCTCTGCCTTGGATTTCACTTTTTCCTCCCGAGGAGTCTCTGTTATGTGTTGGGCGCCTGTTGTCTGCGCAACAAACAGTGATCATCTACCGATTAGTTTCAAGTTTGCGTGCAAATTAACTGTTCCTGAGCGACATCAACGCACGTTAATAAATTACAGTTGCTTTGAAGACACGCTAAGATCAGCCCTCCAAATCACTTCAGACCCTTGCGCTCAGACAAGTGCCGAAAGCAAGGCTGCACATCTATGTTCAGTACTGGAACATGCAAGGCGAAAGTCTGAATGTTTGGTTAAGGGAACCAAAATTGCAATCGCGAACAATTGGTGGAATGCTGAGTGCACACATGCATATAGGCGACAGAAAGCAGCTTGGAAGAAACTTCTCATCAATCAATGCCCCAAAAAGTTGGTTCGATTATAAGTATGTAGCAGCAAAATTTAGGCGCACTGTCGCCCGTGCAAAGGAGGAGTACAATACAAATCATTATGATTTCCTTTCACAATCAGGAAATAAACGAGCTTTGTTTAATTTCATGAGGCGCAACAAGATGATTCCACCGGCTGCCAACATTGAATCCCTCGTTCAGTCCCCTGCTGACATCGCAAAGGCCTTAGAGGATATTGCGTGTGGCCTAGAGCTTCGCTTTGCATCTTCTCTACCTTCTCCTGCTATATTCACATGCACCTCAAGTGATTTCACTGAGGTCTCTATGCCTGAGCTGTCGCAAGTTGTTCTGCGCTTATCCCCAGCGGCTCCTGGCCCCTATAAGGTCCCTTCATCTATGATAAAAATTTTGTTTAATGAATCTCCTGCAGACCTGTCGGCTCTACTTAACCATTCTATTAAAGGTGCTTGGATACCTCATGAGTGGCGTCTTGCTGAAATAGTTCCATTGCTTTAGACAACATACGCCCTAATTCATTAACATCTAACCTAGTGAAATTGGTTGAAAGTGTCCTTCTCAGCCGTGTCATGCCATTCAGTTCAGAAAATGCTCTCTTGAATCCATTCCAAATTGGTTTCAGGCCGAGTTGTTCAATGTGGTGTGCTCATACTGACCTAGATAGTCGTATTAAATTAGCTCGCAATAGAAAACAGATTGCTTCGCTTGTCACCTTGGATGTCAGTAAAGCATACGACAGCGTTGAGCACTTTCCTCTATTACTAAGATTACAGGAACTGAACTTCCCAAGCTATTTTGTTGCCTGGATTTCTGTTTTTTTGAAAAATAGAGAATTTTACTGTTGCCGAAATGGTTTTTCCTCAAGGAGATTTCCACAGACAAGAGGTGTACCGCAAAGATCAGTTCTCTCACCTGTTCTTTTTAACATTTTTCTAAGCTCAATTCCATGGATTCAAAATGTGAAAACTTGTGTGTACGCCGACGATATTGCATTTTTTGCATCCGCAGGTGACATTCATACTCTTTATCGAACCCTGCAAAATTACCTCAATGTTCTTGACAACTGGTTAGGAAGAATTTGTGTGTCCCTCAATGTGAAGAAATGTGCATTGTTAGTATTTCCGGTTTCTGTTCCTGTAAATATCTGCCTGCTCTATAGAAATAACATAATACCTCAAGTTCAGACGGTGAAGTACCTCGGAGTAATATACGACTCTACTCTATCCTGGCGGCCACACATTGAGCAAGTTTCTGCAAAACGAGTTCGGGCCATTGGCATCCTGCGCAGGCTTTGTAGTGCTAGGTCAGGCATGAGAAGGCATACACCTCTGATGATTTATAAGGTGTACGTCCGGCCGATTTTGTAGTTCGGGTGTGTTTTATTCTCAGGAGCTCCTGCCTATAAACTTCACCCTCTTGTGCCGTTGGAGCGTGAGGCGTTGCGCCATTGTCTGGGGCTTCCAAAATATGTCGCCAATGCTGTACTGCATCTTGAGGCGCGAATCCCATCGTTATCAGCTAGGTTTAGGCTTTTAACAGTTGAAACATTTTTAAAATTTTGCGACTCACCTTTTCACGCTTCCAGTATAATATTTCTTAGTCAACCTTCCGCCTTTTTCAGTGCCGCCTGGTCTCGTTTTCATACCCCGAAGATATGTTACGTGCAGTCCCTCCTTGATCCCATAAATGTTCATTTCACAGATGTTCGCCAAGTGTATAACAACTCATCATCTTTCCAGATAGAATTCGATGACATTTTCCTATCGAATGCAAAGCTGCAGCCCTTCCCGCTTCTTCAGGGTCTGTTGCAGGACCAACTAAGGTCCTTTCCTTCTCATGTTCTTATTGCTACCGATGCCTTGCAGGATCGCGAAAAAGGCAGGTGTGGGAATTATTTCGCCTTCAGTGCACTAGTCTTTTTCTCTCCGTCTTCCGGACTGCACTCCAATTTTTCTGGCTGCATTATTAGCAGTAATCTTAGCCTTACGAAAATTAGAAACTACCGTTTCCCACGTCGTGGTAATGACAGACTCTCTGTCCAATTGCTCTTCCTCATCCTCACCCACTGAGTCTCGGGCATTACGCCTCTTTAAGTTCCTGATTCCGCTCCATCCAAATTCGGTAAGGTTGCTTTGGGTACCAGGTCACATGGGCTTTCACTTAAATGAGGTTGCAGATTGCTTAACAATAGCCTCTCTCTGCAGCCCAATTGTTGCTGTCCTGCCAACGTGTGCATATACAGCTGCGGTGAGGTTTCGCAGCTACACAATATTTCAGGAATTTGCTGCCTCGGCTCTTACATCATTTCCCGAATATAAGCATCTTCTGCATCCTTGGAGTAGCAAAGACTGGCGCTCACGGAGACTAGAGGTCTATTTCACGCGCTTGCGTTGCCGGGTTCCCCTTCTAAATTTCTACCTTCATAGATCTGGCCTGGCGGCTTCCCCACTGTGCCCTTTTTGTGCCGAACCTGAGACAATAGGTCACTTCCTGCTGTTCTGCCGCCGCTTCTCTCATTTGAGGAAGCGTCTTTTGCAAATTCCATTTCATCAACTGGGCTTGCCTGTGTCCTCCGCGGTTGTTCTTTCCATTCGCGCTTCTTTTGCTTGGACGAAGCGATAGGAGTGTGCGCTCTACTGTGCAAAATTTTCTTCAAGAAACGTAGCGACTCCCATTCTAATTTCTTTTTCCCGCTCTCAGGCAGTACGACATTGAAACATAACAGGCATTGTATACTATTAAGCACATTAAGCCATTGTCCCGTCTGCGATCTGCAAGTTAACAGGTCCCCTGTCCTTCCGTCTTCCAATCTATCAGACTACATACTATTACCACTCCTTTTCCCGTCAAAACTTTCCTGTATCCAGCAATTAACCGCCTGTGCCTTGGCCACTCCCCTGTAGTGGGTATGTGCCAGCAACGTCTGAGGCCTTCCTTCCTTCCTTCCTTCCTTCCTTCCTTCCTTCCTTCCTTCCTTCCTTCCTTCCTTCCTTCCTTCCTTCCTTCCTTCCTTCCTTCCTTCCTTCCTTCCTTCCTTCCTTCCTTCCTTCCTTCCTTCCTTCCTTCCTTCCTTCCTTCCTTCCTTCCTTCCTTCCTTTGCACACAACAGATGGGGTGGGGTGCCCAGCTGTGAAAATGGGTTTTTGGGGAGAGGAAATGGCGCAGTATCAGTCTCACATATATCGGCGGACACCTGAACCGCGCCGTAAGGGGAGGAATAAAGGAGGGACTGAAAGAAGAAAGGAAGAAATAGGTGGCGTAGTGAAGGGCTCCAGAATAATTTCCACCACCTGGGGATCTTTAATGTGCACTGACATCGCACCGCACACGGATGCCTTAGCGTTTCGCCTCCATCGAAACGCAGCCGCCGTGGTCGGGTACAAACCGGGAAACGTTAAATACCCCCAGGTTGTCGAAATTGTGCCGGAGACCTCCACTATGGCACTTCTTTCTTACAGGCAGGGGCCTATTGGTTTACATTCTTTTTTGGCTGCCCCACCATACTTTTTGTCTTCTTTTATGAACTCCCACCTTTATCCCTTCCCTTACGGCATGGTTCGGGTGTCCACCAAGATATGTGAGGCAGTTACTGTGCCATTTCGTTCCCTCAAAAACCAGGCTATATGCACGAACTACCAATGCAGACGTGTTTCGAGTTCGAACCCGGGTACTCCGTATCACTAGTCGTGTGCTCTAACTACTGAGCCACCGCGGCTGGTAAGAATTGAAAATTGAAAATTGGCCGCGTGTCGATGGAGCCCAAGCACAAAATGCCCCGGTGTGCTGTGAAATCTGAGTGCGAGATCTCCAGGTGGTCGAAATTATTGCTGAGCTATACCAGTTCAACTGCGCCGTTGACAGACTTCATAATGCCAATTTAGTGCAGCGGGAGGCCACTCTGTACAGCGAGGACCGCGACTATCAACGAGGATAGGTTTGCAGGGACCACGCTGTGGCGCAGACCAACGGGCTATAGGCGGACCACACACGGCTCGGCTTTGCCTTTGAACTCACCGGTCGGTTTAGCCGGTGACCTTGACGGGCTTCATTTATGTGGCGGCTGTAAGTGGGTCCGTATAACGGCTTAGGGCAAAAATACCAGTGTGTATTGAGGAACAAACAGAAAACTAACACATGATGTTTACTACAATGGAATCAGTGCGAAAGCACAGATTTTTAATCCGTTTAAGACGACGCTAAGCGGGCTGTGCAATGGGACACAGCTGTCGCGCTAGAACAGAAAAGAGATTTTTCTCTGGGTTGTTACCTATTGGATTAGTGCTTACTCACTAATAAGAACGTTTTCTCGTAATATTTGAAGCCTATATGTAGGGGTTGGTTATATTCTGCGCCTTTCTGTATCACCTTATTGATAGTGTGAATATGACCTATTGTTCAATATCCTTTACGAAAGCCTGCCTGATCATTTGGTTGATTAAAGTCTAAGGCTGCCCTGACTCTATTAGTGATTACCTTAGTAAATACCTTGTAGGTAATGGACAGTAAGCTGATAGGTCTAATTTTTCAAGTCCTTGGCTTCTCCTTTTTTATGAATTGAGATAATGTTCGCGTTCTTCCAAGCTTCTGGTACGGTCGAGGTCGTAAGGCATTGCGTATACAGGGCGGCTAGTTTTCTAGCACAATTTCCCCTCCGTCCTTCAATAGATCTGCTGTTACCTGATCTTCACCAGCTGCTTTTCCCATTTGCATTGTTCTTAAGGCTTTCTTTACTTCCTCTTTCGTTACTGGCGGGATGACACATTGCTCTGCGCTACTGTCGCATTAACCCTCTCATTACATGGCTACTGTATAGATTTGTGTAAAACTCTTCAGCTACATTAACTATCTTATCCATATTGCTCATGACATTCCCCTTCTTGTCTCTTAAGTCATACATCTGGTTTTTATCTCTGCCTCGTTTCCCCTTCACCGCTTTCAGGATACCTCTGTTCTTTAGAGAACGCTCGATTCTCTCCATTTTGAACTTCCTTATGTCGGCTACCCCCACCCCGTGCTCTTATTGACTTCGATAGCTCTGTTAGTTCTGTCTCTCTTTGTAGGGTTAGACGCCCTCATACTTTCGCGTTTCTTAATCAGATCTTTCGTCTCCTGAGATAGCTTGCGGTATCCTGTTGAGCCGTCCTACCGCCCACTTTTACTGCACACTCTGTAATTCTAGCTGTCAGATTATCGTTCCTTGTATGCACATTAGGATCGTCTTCCTCATTTAGGGCTGAATATCTGTTCTGCAGCGATATCCTGAATTTCGTTATTTTCCCTCTTATCGCTAACTCGTTAATGGACTTCTTTACTAGCCTATTTCGTTCCCTCTGCAAGTCTAAGCTAATTCGGGACCTTACCATTCTATGGTCGCTACAACGCACCTTTCCGAGGACGTCCACATCCGGCACGATGCCACGATATACGCGAAGCGGATGCTTTACCTCTACGCCAACGCTGCTCACTACGAGAAAGCATTAGACTCAGAGGAAACCTCAGCAGTCATAAAGGCATTGCGGAATCAGGGCGTAGAACAGCCTTATGTGAAAATACTGGAAGATATTTATACCAACTGCACAGCTATCATAGTTCTCTATAAAGTCAGCAATGAAATTCCGATAAGCAAGGGCGTCAGGCAAGGAGATACAAACTCGCCAATGTTATTCACCGCCTGCTTACAGGAAGTATTCCGAGGCCTGAATTGGGAACAGTGGGGGTAAGAGTTAATGGAGAATACCTAGATAATCTGCGATTCGCTGATGATGACATTGCCTTGCTGAATCACTCACGGGATGAAATGCAAAGCATGATCAATGATTTAGACAGGCAGAGCAAAACTTTAGGTCTAAAAATTAACATGCCGAAAACCAAAGTAATGTTCAACAGCCTAGCGAGGGAACAGCAGTTCCCAATTCGAAGCAAGTTGTTGGACGTGGTAAAAGATTACGTCTACTTAGGGCAGGTAGTGACAACTGATCCGGATCACGAGAGGGAAATAACTAGAAGAATAAGAATTTGGTGGAGCGCATATGGCAGGTTCTCTCAGGTCATGAATGGCAGTTTACCAATATTGCTCAAGAGAAAAGTGTACAACTGCCCTATCTTACCGGCACACACACCTCTCAGGCAGAAACGTGGAGGCTAACGAAAAGAGTTCAGCTTAAGTTAAGGAAAACGCAGCAAGGCAAGGAAAGAAAAATGATACGTGTAACGTTAAGAGACCAAAAAGGGGAAGAGTGGGTGAGGGAACAAACGCGTGTTAATGAAATCCTATTCGAAATCAAGGGGAAGAAATGGGCTTGGGCAGGGCATGTACTGCGAAGGCAAGGTAACCGCTGGTCCTTGAGGGTAACGGAGTGGATTCCAAGAGAAGGCAAGCGTAGCAGGGAACGGCAGAGGGTTAGGTGGGCGGATGAGATTAGGAAGTTCGCAGAAGAACGGGTTAATTGCAGAGACATGGCCGAGGCCTTTGGACTACAATGGGTTTAGTCAGGCTGATGATGATGGTGGTGACCAAGTAAAAGTAAAGTGAACATTGACAGTGTACTTGATGCGAGGAGAAGGTAACGGACACCCCTTTGCGTAACGGAGTAGTATCTAAGAATAGATAAAAGCTTCAGGGCACAGGACAGGCCCATGTGGGTAGATGATATAAGAAAATGTTTGGGGACGGTTTGTCCTTAGCTTTCGCATGACAGGAATAGTTGGAGGTGAACTAACACTGTCATTTTTCTGACAGTAGATGTACTTTAGCTGGGGATGGTGATGATAATCGTTTGTTATCCTTGTGTTTATTTTTGATTCATGTGTGCCTAATAAAACATTATGCGGCGAACCATTGTCACGGACCTAGAAAAACGCTGTTAGAGATGCTTACTTGTTTCAGGTCATATTCTAATGCGTCCTATAATCAGTCGAAGGATAGAATGGCTTACTTTGATGGCAACAATGTAAGTTTCCCTCCACCACCAAGCTCGCAAAGAAAAAAAAACAAGAGATAAGAAAGCCTTTGGCCCACTGAGATCTGGTCACAAAGAAATGAATACGGCATGATTTTGCAGCACACTGTGCGGCGTTTCGCGGAAGCTTTACTTCGCCCGAGCTTTGCAGAGAGTTGCCATGCTCTCGCTAGACTGCGCTAAAGGCATGAGTCATTACAAACCTTATGATATGCTAAAAGGAGAAGTTTCGGGCTGACTACTCTGCGCAGCACTATTAGTGAAACATGATAAGAAAGGGTCATTTTTTTGCCAAGAAAGGTTTTATTCGTGCATTTCACTTGACACTCTAACACCTTTTTCTACTGCATTTCAACCTCCACCTTCAAGGAAGTATGACTAATACAAAAGACAGGCACCCACTTAAGAAACTCCAGTGATCGTTTCGAAAACGTAGTCCATATGTGGTCGTAATATTGTATTTAGCATATGAGCCTTCTTAACAATATGGAAACAGAACAGCACCCTATCTGTTCTCTACTCTTCCCTTTCTATGTAGCTACAAAAAACTACACAAGTTTTACTGCATTTGAATTATTGCGAAAGCACGGATTTCTGCTTCGGTGCGGACAACAATATGTGGGCCGTGCCGCGTTACGTAGTGATCGCGCTAGGTCAGGTGCGTGGAAGTAAGAAACAATCTTTTTCGGGTGAGAACCGCGATATTAGTGCCACGTAGAAGGCGACGAAGTGCGGGCGGTACCGTGTGCCAGGTCGTAAGAGGAAGAAAAAGAAATAGAAGAAGAAGAAGAAGGAACCGCGGGACGGAGCGCTCGCGCTAGACTAACAAAAACGTGAACAGAAACCGGCGATTTTGTTAGGGGTTGGTACCAATTTTGCGAGTGCTTACGCACCAAGAAACTCCGGATAATGTTTACTGCATTCGAATCTGTGCGAAAGCACGGACTTTTTCTACATAGGAGACGACGATGAGCGGGCAGTGCCGCTCGACGAAGTGCTCGCGCTAAGTAAGCTACGTATACTGAAGGGACGATTTTGCTCGCCTCTCAACTACCGGTTAAGTGCCACTTTCTCTGTAAACACACAAAAGGAAATGCCCTGTATACAGAGGAGAATCCGTCAAGCTAACAAAGCCGTATAGTTTTGAAACGTCACATGAAACTAATCTTTTGGCTGAAGATCCTTATTGTAGTCACTTGTCGCATTTGTGCAAAACTCTCTTGTTTCTTCCGGATGTAGCCCTGAAAAAAAAAGAGGAGTAAATATTTGTAGTTTCCATCAAAATAAACAAACGAAACATCCAACAAGGAAATGTGTGTTTTTGAAACCAGTGGTTTAGTTGTAGTTGAATCTGGCTCTGTGGTGCCAAAAAAAAATAAGGTGGACGAAAGTGCATTCGCTGGATAAAAAGAAATTCCCTGCTGCAAATGCTTGCAAATGTCTCACTACGCGGTTCAAATGTAGGCCGAGAAGCACAAGAACTTTGTTTCGGGACGCTCTCTCGTCGCCCGGCTTGAAATAGTATTCCTGGGAGTTTATATATAATGCATTACACTCTATTCATATTCAGCTAATTACTTCAATATCTTGGCCCTGACCTCCAGGTCACTATCTGGCTTAAGTTGGTGCCACTCAACAGGTACGACTTCAAGAGCCTCGTTAACTGGCGTAACTCCTGTTCTTATTTTCATGGGTGAACTCAGAATTTCAGCGCTTCTGTTACGGTTCGCCATTCATGATTATCAGCGACCACGACTCGTACGCGATGTTGGTAGCTTCAAAGACCACTCGAGCCGCACTGCGACCTGGAACTGCAGTACTTAAGTCTGGACGAAAGCACTCCGACACAGTTTGGCATCTGTCTGTGAGACGGCAATGAGGACGCCTTCCTGAAACCTATCAACCGCAGCACTTTCGGGCGGGAGCACCTCTCAGATCTCGGCATATAACGTCTCGTCGAGTGCCTAGGAGGCAGTGCTTTTTCACTCTTGCAGTGTTCAAGCATGGGTTTTCCTCTTTATGTATACAAAACAGCATCGCCGTGAAGAACTTCGAGCCTAAGATGACCGCTCAGCCTCTCGTCGTTCCTAAGAGCGTTAGAGAAAAAATTACATGATTCACACGACGAACCGAGAGCTTGGCACGTCAGATTTACCCGCACCCTACTCCCAACTGAAGGAAACTATTACTAGCCACGGCTATCCGCCGTTGGCGCACGGTACGTGAAAACCGGCCTTGACTCCAGTGGCGAAAGATAAGCTTAACTACTGAACCTTGCTCCGCTCCAAATAAACCCCTTCATACAGATTGGCTTGGACCTGCGCGGCGCTTTCTTTACGCCGGCGTCTGGAAATAAGCGGAGAAATGTGTCCACCGATTACCGCACTCGATATGCCGGCGGAAAGGCCCTCAAGAGCAGTACGCAGCCGTACCCATGATATTTTCATAAAATGCATTCTACTGCGACGCAGCGCCTTCGAAGTTCTCATAAGGGTTAAGGGAACAGCGTTTATGGTCAAACGTCCGCAGTCCATCCTGCGCCACAGTGATACAAGCCATGGGAGGATAATAGCCTACCATCCGCAGATAAGTGGCCTAGCGGAGCGCGAGAACATGACTATTGACGACATGCTTGCTGTGCACGTCGACGCAGAGAAGACCTGAAACATTCTCCCTTATGTAGCATTCGTTTACAGCACCGCAGTGCAGCAGGTCACTCAAATGACACCGTGTAGGCTCGTCCACAGGAGGGAGTCCACGTCCTCTCGACGCCATGCGGCCAAATGTCACCGATGAAGAAAAGCGCAGCCGCTTATCTTCAATGCGCCGAAGATGCCCTACGATTTGCCTGGCTATGGATCAAAGACCAGCAGCGCATCGACACCCGACGCTACAATCACTAACTGCCCACGAAATTCAGGCGACCTTGAAGGGGTGTGGACACCAATTCGCCGCCGCGGACAGAGCGACAAGCTATTGCGCCGCTACAATTAAGGGTCCGAGCAAGATCATCCGTCGAATCGGAGAACTTTAATAAGAAGTTGTTCCCGACGGACAGTCACAGCATCCCGGCGGCGCCACTCACGCCCATAATTTCTACACGTTGTCCGCCTAAAGCCTGATTAATGCGACAGAATTGTAGGCCTCATGCGAGAGAAAACCAGTCACTATATGTTGTCTGCAGAACTTGTTCCCAAAATATGTCGACAGATCATGTCCACAGGATGTGGTACCTCTCACACGACCGGCCTCGAAAAAAAAAGTCGCCGGCTTTAGGGCTCAAGCCCAGGCCCTCTGAGTGCCAGGTGGGCATGAAACGCATGAGCCGGGGCCTCAAAGGATCTTTTGTCAATATTACATTAAAGTACAGCCATCCTGACAGGCTTCAAGCCCGACTTAGCCAAGCAGCATCCCGCAACCCGTCATACAGAATCACACCAGCATCCTGCACGGCCTTTGCCTCCACATCAAAATTCCGGGATGCACACAGATGTATCGAGTAAAGGCAGCCAGGCAGGAGGTCAATCCAGTGCAGTATGGACTTCTATGAACGTGACGACTGTGTGCGGCGACTGTCATGCGGCTCTTCGACGGGCAAAACAAGCCCATGAGCACTAAAAAATTACACGCCACCTTAGAACCATCCATTGTAGGAAAAAATCTTATAATCTTAATGTCCGTTCTAAGAGTCCGTTGAATGATGTCCAAAAGAAACGCGGCATCACGACGAAACACAAAGCAGCTGATGATCATATTTAGGCTGCCGACACAGGCGACAGTTCACGGAGCATGGCATAAAAGTTCACTTTTCAGGACGCCGTGTTGTAATAGGTGAAGTTGAAGAAGCTATTCTATAGGAATTATAAGGCAAACCGCACAGTGAGGAAATATGTCGGCGACTTCAGAAAAAACCCCAAAGGCTCTTCACTCCTACCACTAGTGGGCGGCGCCCTTTATCGTCAGTTGAACACAGCTAGGAGGAAGGGCCGGCTTGTTGTTTTCAACAAGAAAAACCTTGAAAAAAGCTGATGGAGGTACAAGTGCTGAAGACCAGCTCCAACAGCCTCCAGAGGGAGAAAAGAGACAGAGAGAAAAAATTTATTGTCAAGAAGATGGTGATCTTCTTGGGTCACTTCAGCCGCCCCAGGTGGCCGGCAGTGTAAGTCTGTCGGCGACCTTTTGCGCTCTTGCCGTGGCCCGCGACTGAACGTCCGGGTCCGGGCTGGCTAGAACAGCTTCCCATTCTTCAAGTGCGGGAGATGTGACTAGATCTGCCGGAGGTGAATCCTTCGTGCAGTCCCAGATTATGTGGTCTAAGGTGGCTGGCTCGCCGCACAGTTGAGAATACGGATTTACCAAAGTGTGAAAGATAATGGAATACATCCACGTGCGGAAGAGAGAGAAACAAGTCGTCCCGACGCATAGGCTCCCACTGAGAGCGCCACTCAAAAGCCGCGGTGTTCTATGCATATCCTGTATTTTTTCGCTGCACAATTTAACACCTGCACAGCCTAGATAAGCTTCGAAAGAAAATATTACAAACTTGTGCTCGTGCAAACAGAGAGACCTCCCTGCACATCCAATTTCGTTTATTTTTTCGCCTAACTAACGAGACCTGAGAATTCCATTCAGGCCTACTGTTACCATACTATGGCGAGGTAATCCCCAAAATCTCTAAGTCATCAGAGTCGCACCTAATGCGGTCAACATAGCTTGGTCTTTTACCTCATTTACCTACCAAGAACACCTTCGATCTAACATAATTAATGGTCGCACCGGGACTATCACAAAACTACTGAGCTAATTAGACGCAAAACCTCGAGCGCACTCTCTTTATCTGAATAGAAAAGGGTAACGTCATCAGCATAAGGCAAAATCTTAACTTCCATTGTAATAGTAAGCCGGGAATTTCTGTGTTCTTGATGACACTACGGCATAGTGGTTCCAGATTTAAAGCGAAAAACGAAGATGATAGAGGGCAGCCCTGTAGAACAGATGTTCTAATTGCATTAGGTTTGGTGAATTTTTGATGATCGATCAGTCTGGTAGTGGACGATTTATAGCAGTTTTATGCCTTTAAGCACGGCATGACTAGTGTTTGCATTCTCTAATACATTAAACAAATATCATGGCGAACCTTACAAAACGCTTTTGCCACATCAATCTGAATTATAGCCGCATGTCTGAACTCATCTGGCACTGTCTCTAACAAGCAATTAGCGATATGGATATGGCTTTGGATACTATTGTCTTTCATTCCGCATACTTGGTGCGGCCATAATAAATGTAATGCCACAGTCTCCAGACGAGAAGAAAAAAACCTTCAGGAATTCCTTATAATTATGCACATTGTATAAAGGTATTGGATGATACCCTTCAACAATTTTCAACCGATCTCTGTCAGTGCTTTCCGGAATCAATATGGTGTCAGCAGCGTAGAACGTGGGAGCCAAAAGCCTATGTCATCAGCTGTACTGAAAACTTCAAACAAGCAGGTGCTAAGCTAGGCACAAAAGCTTTATAGAAACTCACTGCATAGACCACCCGAGCCCGAAGACTACTAACCCTGTAGTGAACGGCCAATTTGACCTCGTCTAAAGTAATAGATCCCTCAACTGAAGTAATTGATCAAGACGAGGATATGTTTATTTTAAGTGACTGAAATAGGACTCACGGATCGGGTTACTCCTACCACCAAAGAGCCGCATATAACAGTTAAGGAAAGCACGAAGAATACCTGGCATAGCAGAGTATGTATCAATTACGGAACCAAGTTCGAAAAGCTCCTCAGAAAGACCAACCTTTCTTTAATCATAAAACGAGCAGCGAAACGGTTGTTCATCAACGAACATCCGTGTTCGCGACCTAATCAAGGCACCCTGGTATTTTTCTACGCTAAATTTTTACAACTGCGCTTTGATATTGTTGAGATCATCAAGATACGATCCCAGAGCAATTCTTTCCAATTCGTGCAAATCGTGTAGGGTGCGCTTCAGTTCTCGAAGGTGAGGGCACTTCAGTAATGTAATCCGTTATGATACTGCAATATCAAGGTTCTTAACCTTCTGCTTTAAAAGATTCGACTTTTGAAATGCTGAGAGAGGTCCGCACGTGCCCGCATATCTTCGAAGCAAGCAGCTACAGCACACTGAAAAAGTTCACTATAAAGCAATGGTTTTTGTTTTGAATGCTTTTGTATAGCCGCCGCGGTGGCACAGTGGTTATGGCGCTCGGCTGCTGACCCGAAACACGCGGGTTTGATTCCGGCCGCGTCGGTCGCATTCCGATAGAGGCGAAATGCTAGAGGCCCGTGTACTGTGCGATGTCAGTGCAAGTTAAAGAACCCCAGGTGGTCGACATTTCCAGAGCCCTTCACTACGGCGTCCCTCATAGCCTGAGTCGATTTGGGACGTTAAACCCCAATAAACGAAACCAATGGTTTTTGTATATGCGCCTGTAAAACAGCAAGATGTAGAAAGGTGCTTTACTTTTTATTGACAAGACTTGTGCGCACGGATCGGAAAATTTTAGTGTTGGGAGATTTCAGCAGCGTATGTAATCATGAGGAATGGTCAGTGTATCACGGACGTTATGATCCCAAATCTGCTGTTCTCACTGACTTAGTTTGAGCACAGCTTTGTTGACATTGGCCGAATGAAAAGCGATAGTATACATTTGACGCATTTGTAATCCGGTTCGAATGCTCTTCTTGACAGGATTTGTGTTTCTGCTCGGACGTTACCTACTGTGCATAGATATTGGGTGAGGCCGATAACTTTCAGTGACCACTGCATGGTATCTGTTCAGATAGTAAGGTACACTCTGCGCCTCCTGCAACCGCGGTGGTAGCTTTAGAAGTTAAATATGCCGCGAAGGGTTGTTGGTTAAAGCTTGTTAGAGGGGCACGAAGTGAACACGTTGTGGAGTGCATGATGGTAAAGTGTGTTGCGGATGTGTTGTGTACTAAATTTATAAATGACAACGATGACTTGAAAAAAAAGTTGCTGACATGATCCAAGGATCGCGTGGTGAGTATCGCCTGACAACGATGATTAGCAAAAAAAAAGTTTCTGGCGTTCAAACCAAACGGTTTCATATCTCTCCAATGGAGCAGACTGCAGTGCTGTCGAAGCTTTTATGAGCGCTAATGGGTCGCCGCGGTGGCTCAGTGGTTATGGCGGTTGGCTGCTTACCCGAAAGACGCTTGTTCGATCCTGCCCGTGGCAGTCGAATTCCGATGGAGGCGAAATGCAAAAGGCGCCAGTGTGCTGTGCGATGTCAGTGCACGGTAAAGAACCCCAGGTGGTAGAAACTATCAAGGAGCCTTTCACTACGGCGTTCCTCATAGCCTGAGTCGCTTTAGGACGTTAAGCCCCCATAAAAAAATTAACCATGGGCGCTAATGCATGCCTCGCACTTGCATTGTCGCTGGTTATTTTAAATTTTTATGCTTTTCTTTGCCCACCTTTAGTTTGTAAAACATAGTGCCCATACTTCATAAAGAGAGATAATGCCATGACTTTATAAAGACTGTTCAATGATGCTCATCGCCACAGGAACGTAGCTTTATCCCTGTGTTGGTCACGTGAGATGTGACCGAGCTAATCTCCAAGGATCGCAGACATTCCAAACTTATTCTACGTTGTTCGACATTGTAGTGATTCTTTGCGCGCCGTATATATAAAGTGTTTTGGCCGCTTTATATTCGGCGCAGCCGAGTGCGGCGATGATTTGTTTCCTTGACAAGTGACGAGCATTGCTTTTTGCTATCGCTGCCATCCAGTTGTTCAGATGTTTGTGAGCGCAAGACAATCAAGTAGGCAGTTCGTTTTAGTGACAGCTCAGTGTGTGCCAGTGCTGTCCCCGGCGTGGCGACCATCACGTGACAGTATTCACTAAACTCTACATTCTAAATATCGGCATTACCGTCGGACGCGAGAAACCAGACCTGATTCATACATTTAGAGTCTGTGGTGGTCGTAGGCTAGGCTGTACACGCATTACACTCAGAGGTATGCTGGCAATTATAATATATTCTGGGCAATGCGAATTAAGTCAGAACAACTGCAAAATATACTTATTATTCTGAGGACTGCTAAGCTTGACGCCTTATTGCATTGTTTTTGTTTTGCGCAGCGCTCGCCTGGAATTTGTTATTATTTCTTGGGCGGCTTCCGGCTGTTCGTGATTTGTGTTGACATTCGTTGCACTGCACAACACAACATTAATGACTTCGAGATTTCCACGAAGACCAAGAAGGAGATGCCGTTGCGAAAAGTGCTATATTAATATCCATGAAGCGCCTTTACCACTGTGGAAGATGTCGATGCACACTCTCAATTTTAATGTGAAAGCATTACCAATCCCATCACGAGAAAAGCGGGTGGTGTGTGTGTGTGTGTGTACTCGCAGATGGTAAAGAAAATCCTTGCGATGAAAAGAAAAATAGAGTGATGTAATCAAGCGGCCGTAAGACGCTTACAGCAAGCTCAACACCGCCACTTCAGACAATCTTATACATGTAGTTCGTCTTATACTGGTGCAATCGGAACTGGCCGTCCTGCATGTGGCGCCAGTTTTCGTGACATTCGTACCAGAATGGGGACGAAACCTTCTTGCAGTAAAGAGTTCCAAGTGTAGCCACTTTCTTAACTCTCTTTTAAAGCCTGTCATTTTTTAAAGCTACGTCAATCAGATGGCTACACTCCGTAGCGACGTACCTCGCGACAGTCACTGCCCAACTCGCGCTCCTGTGCTCCCGCTCCTAGCCACTTCGTTGCTCAAGCGTGTGCGCGGGAGGAGTATCTAAGGTGAGTTTAGATAGGTTACAAACACGGAGGTCGCATACAGCCTAGAACCATGCACCAAGGACATTTTGTTGCTGAACTGACATTAGACTCCAGTTAGAATGAATGATTGTGCTTTTGTATTGACTGTACTGACTGAAATACTGGGTAAGAATTATTTGTGTTCGTGTTGAAGAAACGCTATGAGTAGCGTGCACTTGGCATTGTATTCAGTTACATCACACACATGCTCGATATACCTCTAAACGTTGGGCACTGCTTCCGTAATAGATAAATCTGTTGCACACCCCTTGCAAATGACAAGTGAATGCTGCTTGGAATGTTTGCGCCAGTAGCGTGTTACTGAGTGCTAAAAACTCTGAATGAATAGGTTTTTTTTTTGCACATTGAGTTTTGTAGATGCTATGACGACAATGATACTGCCCTCCGGTTATTATATATCAGAGAGAGAATACTGTATGTAACATGCCATGCTCTTCCCACAATGTCCTTTGCTAAATGTCGTATGCCCTGATGGTATCTTTATTTGTTAGGGGTCGAAGAGTTTTAAACAAGTGAGTTGTTTTATTTAAATCTTCATGGGTAATCTCAAGCAAATGCTCACTCGAACGTTTCCTGTCACTGCAAGGTAACTATTCGAATTTGTTCATTCTCTCTTCCTGTCCCCTCACCTCTTTCATTTTTTCATTCTGCCTGCTATCCTTTATTTCCGCTGCCCCAGCTCAGGTGCTTCAGTATCGATGGCAGATGCCGGGGCTAGCAAAAATCTTTTCCTTCCTTTTTACTATTAATTAGATAAAAACCACTATCATCACCCCCACCACCACCCGTGCTTTCCCAATCTTTGTCATTCAGTGAGCGTTTGATTTCGTTTCATTTATTTTGCGTAGCTTTTCACTATATTTACAAAAACGTCTCTCCTCTATGTATTCTACAATGAAACCCCAATTGGACTGGAGAACTTCGGCACAATTCACAGCAATCTTATGGAATTTATGCACAGCAGGTAACTAGTTCGTTGTCTGCTCGTGCAGAGTTTAAAATTGCCTCATTGGTTGTTTAACAGCCTGTTGTGGAGCTCTTTTTCCGAGTTGTGTGTGTTGTTGTTTTCAACTAATAAAATGTGACTTTGAAAGGTTGAAGATTTCCACTACTGCCTGTATTTATGAGGGCTAAACTCAGTTGGGAAAATTCTGTCCCAACCGATTGCTCGCAAGGTAGAGTGATCAAAAACGGGTCATAAAAAAAGATTTATAACTGCACCTATTGCTGTACCTCTCCTGCATAGAGAAAAATAGCTGTGACTGTTGGTGTGTCAACACCTTGAAATTCAGCTCGACACAGAAAGGAAGGAAGGAAGGAAGGAAGGAAGGAAGGAAGGAAGGAAGGAAGGAAGGAAGGAAGGAAGGAAGGAAGGAAGGAAGGAAGGAAGGAAGGAAGGAAGGAAGGAAGGCCTCAGGAGGCAAAGAAGAAGGAAGAAGACACAAAGGGAGCGGAAAACTAAAAATAGCTTCGGCAGTCTGCGCTCGTCGTGTCTCCTTTTTCGCCTATGTCTGAAGTGTCAAGCTGACCCTCGGGACGTTCCAGAATATATTTCTCCCGTCAACACTCACGTGGACTTGACGTAACGTTTTTGTTTTTCTAAAATATAATGTCATTATATCGTTGTCCGAAAGTTTGAAGAGGGTGCTGGCTCTGCACCAAAATCCACAAGATTTACAGCAAGATTTACAGTCGCGGAATACAGATGAGCAAGTGATAGCACTTATTAGGCCTTTAATGAATGCCATTCGCGTGCTGCTAAGCAACATGCACACACCGTCTGCCAGAAGTGCGCTTCAAGTACTCGACGCTCTGAGTCCGGTGCTTGCAACCCTTGTGTAGATCATGGCTCCACAGCCTTGGTCTTTTAGAGAAGAGGTCCGACAAGCAGCTATTTTTCAGTGGAATGCCCGCGGACTCAAAGAGCGCCTTTCGGATTTCCGTCACTTCGTGTACGCCAATATGTTTCCCATTATCGTCATTTGAGAGCCGAACTTATCGAACAAAATCAGGTTTTCTGGATATGAGTCATTTATGTCGTCAGCTGTTTATGAAAACAGTAAGGTTTTGGTGTTTATTCGCCGTGACCTCACCTACACTCATCAGCCTGTACCACCTAATGACAGTAATCAATACATATGCCTAAACGTAAGGAAAAAGAATCTGGCCTTTACTTTTGTAGGCGCCTACCTATCTCCGTCAAGTCGATTTGATTACAAAAGACTACAAGACATCCTTTCCTCAACTTCCAATCTCTGGGTCATCATTGAAGATTTCAACGCCCATCATACCCTCTGGGGAAGTCGGATCATCAACGCAAGAGGCAGAGCTCTGGTATCTTTCGCCTCCAGCGATGAACTTTGGCTGCTGAATGATGGAAGTCCTAAGTTCTTACGTGGCTCCACGTACAGCAGCTGTCTTGACTTGGCTTTCGTCTCACGAAGCCTAGTAAGACGCGCAGGGTGGTTTGCGGACATAGAGACGCACGGAAGCGACCATATCCCCACGTACATCAAGATCAGAGGATTGACCGCTTCCAAAACACAGGATACGATCCAAAGAGTAGACTGGCCTAAATTTCAGTCGATTATGGAAGCAAACTGCGACGCCAATTCATCTTTCGACTTGGAAGATGCAATCAAGAGCGTGGTGCAAGACATTGTGTGTACTCTAACATGCTCTTCGAAACTTAATGATTTTGATGTGGAACTAGAACGACTACGAGCAATCCGACGACGTGCTGAACGAAGGTACCGACGTACGAAAACAATGGATGATCTACGGACCGCCAGGCGCACGCAAAAGAAGATACAGCGCCGGTTAGACAAGCTCGAATCGCAACGTTGGGCTGCCTTCTGTGAGTCGCTAGATTCACGCAAGCCTTTATCGCAACTATGGAGAACGGTGCGCGGGCTGCGGACACTTCTCGTACAGCGATTCCCTTTCAAGGCGCTTGCCCTCTCTCAAACGAGATCGGAGATTGACGTGGCAGAGGATTTCTGCGCCAGATTATCCGGCCAACTCACAGCTACCAACATTCCATCGCCTTCGAGCAGCTGCCCGCCACCACGTGATTTCCGGTTGGATCTACCCTTCTCGATCCACGAACTTAAGGCAGCCTTAGCTTTGTGTAGCCGCACATCAGCGCCAGGACCTGACGGAATTTCCTACCGAGCTCTGTGTCACCTGGGGGAGCGAGCGAGAGGAGTTCTTCTTGAGGTGTACAATGAATCTTGGAGAAATGGCACGCTACCAACAACCTGGAAGACAAGTCGCCTTGTTCCTCTGCTGAAGCCTGGCAAGTCGCCGTTGGAGCTCTCATCATATCGCCCGATCGCTTTGGCGAGCTGTGTGGGCAAAGTAATGGAGAGGATGGTTCTAGGACGCCTGGAGTGGTACTTGGAGTACCACAACACCTACCCAGATGCCATGGCGGGCTTCCGACGCGGTCGATCATCCATCGATAACGTCTTCGACCTGGTGACCTACATTCAACATGAGAAAAGCCGTAAGCGTCTCTGCGCATCCTTATTCCTCGACGTTAAAGGGGCGTATGACAACGTTACGCATGAAGCCATCCTCTCTGCTCTCGCAGAGGTAGGAGTGGGTGGTCGGATGTTTCAATGGATACGGAGCTATCTATCCATGCGATCCTTCTTTGAAAGCACCGAAGAAGGCCATACTTCTCTTCACTATAGCCACCGCGGCGTCCCCCAGGGCGGTGTACTTAGCCCCGTGTTATTTAATCTAACACTAATTGCTCTCCTTGAGCACGTGCCAACCACAGTCAGGCTATCAATGTACGCGGATGACATCTGCATATGGACATCTGCAGTAACACGCCTACAGTTGCGAGCGAGAATTCAGAGAGCCGCCACACAAACTGTTATCTACCTCCGTAATCGAGGCCTGGAAATTTCCTCCGAGAAATGCGCACTAGTGCCATTTACGCGCAAACCCATGGCAAACTACAGTGTAATGATAAATGGCCAAATAATACGATGGGTCCGATCGTACAAGTTTCTAGGTGTCATAATCGACAGGGACTTGTCATGGAGCCCACACATATCATACGTGAAAAAACGGTTGACAGGCATCTGCCACCTGTTCAAGTTTTTCGCTGGCAAGACCTGGGGAATGTCGCCTAGTGCCATGTTACAACTGTACAGGGTGCTTTTTCTAGGATTTCTGCGATACAGCTTGCCAGCAATAAACAACACAGGCAAAATGAATCTACGCACAATACAAAGTCTCCAGGGTCAAGTGCTCCGGATCTGTCTAGGCCTGCCTCACAGTGCTTCAACAGTGGCTACGATAGCAATCGCTAGAGACCGCCTTGTCAAGACCCACATTGAAATTGAAGTACTCAGGACCCATATAAGGCATCTAGCCAGGAATCCTCGTCACCATTTAGCCTCTCTACCAGCGGACAGGCCACACACATCTTTCAGCCAAACGATAACTGCATATGAAGAATCATTGCCAGCTTGTTTCACTCCGGCTGCGAGACCTTCGATCCCTCCATGGTGCCTCGCTCAGCCAAAAATCAACCTCGCAATACCTGGTATCTCGAAAAAAGCTGATCTGTCATCACCAGCCCTTAGACAGCTCACGCTACTACATTTGTACGAGAACTACCGTGACTCAACGCATACTTACACTGATGGATCTGTCCTTCCAAGCAGCTCCGCGGCGGCAATCGTCATTCCAGCGAAAGCTACAACAATCAAATTTAAGACGACCCACGCGACAACATCGACGGCAGCAGAGCTCGCAGCGCTCTTAACTGCCCTTCATCACATTGGTGATGAACCGCCACACAAATGGACAATATTCTGCGATTCGAAGCCGGCACTGCAGTCTCTACTGTCACCTCTACGACGCGGACCGCACGAACAACTAATCTTCCATATTACAGAGACGTTACACCATATAAGTGATGCCGGCCATGAAATAACGTTCCAGTGGCTTCCAAGTCACTGCGGGATTATCGGCAATGAACGGGCGGATCACGCTGCCCGCTCAGCCCATACTGAGGAGCGCCACGTCCCAATTCCTCTTTCTAGAACTGACGCGGCACGGAAGCTCCGCCTACTTGCTCGGCAGTGCACCGAGTCGCAATGGAATGAGCCACATTTAAGAAATACGCGACTGTACTCACTTGATCCAACATTAAGTCTTCGAGCGCCATCACAGCTTCGCCGTAGAGACGCCACGCTTTTATATCGACTTTGGTTGGGTGTTGCCTTTACTAAAGCCTATGCCTTCCGCATAGGGATGACCGACACCCCAACCTGTGACCACTGCGGCCATGAAGAATCAATTGGCCATATATTGTGCTCCTGCCCGCAGTACAGTCCACAGAGGGCATGCCTTAGCCACGAACTTGACCAACTGGACGACCAACCGCTATCCGAAAAAAGAATTCTACAACATCGAAAGGACCTACCGTCGCAGAAGAAGGCCGTGCAAGCGCTTTTGCGCTTCTTACAATCTACCGGCCTGTGTGAAAGACTTTAACTGGAACGCCTTGTGTGTGTGTGTCTCCATGTGTGCACGTTCCTTTTTTTTGCGTTTTCCTCTCTGTCATCTTTCTAACCCCTATCCCCCATCCCCAGTGTAGGGTAGCAAACCGGAGACTCACATCTGGTTAACCTCCCTGCGTTTCCTTTTCATTCTCTCTCTCTCTCTCTCCACAAGATTTTAAAGTTATGGGCTCCCATGAAAGCTGCGCTATCACTCTCCATCTACTTTCGATTATTACTTGTTGCATTCCTGCTTAAAGTCGCGATTGTATTATCGCCACTTTATGCTCACTGCAGGCGCGCGAATTTCGAGTGGTGCGAGATATTAGCCGAATTTGTGATGAAAAACGGGCGAGGATGATCGCATTTTCTAAATTAGAAAAACATAATAGGTCTTACTAATGACCGGCTACAAATCTCTAATTACATGCAGGCGCCTAAAAGTAAGTCAAAATGTAATTATTAAAATTTAGCTTATCACCTTCGTAGTTGACGTGATGCGACTGTTTCCTGACGCCCACTGGCACCGGTGTTACCATACCCCAAAAAGCTTCTCTTTCCGTAAAAAGCCATATTTAAAGAAAAAAAAACGGTTCTTCCTTGAGACGCCTGGTAAATATTTCTATAGGTTGCAATGAGAAACCCCATGTCGGAATAATCTGTCCGTCAAACTGAAGCCTAGGTTTGCTGGTGGAAAAATGGAGAGATAAATCCCCTTCTCTACTTTCAGAGGACATGGGGAGAGAAAAACACTGGGGGAAGAAGAATAGAGACAGAGACAGGCGACATGTGAGAAAGGACAAAATAGAAAGACAATTCTTTCTCTTCTTTTGGGGGCACGACGTATCATACGGTGACTGACAGACAAAAGCACTATACCTGCTCTTACTGTCTGAACCCATCGGTGCGGGCTTGGCAATATCATTTTGAATTCTTTTTATGGCCCACTCTACTATATGTTTGAACCCATCAGCGGCAGCGACTGCTCCGACCGGAGTGAACGCGAATCCTAACGCATATTCTACCGCACTGAGTGCCACTACTCTTTTTTGCCTTGCTCCGATATATAAGTTGAGAGGGAGAAGCCGAAGTGTCGTTTTATAGGCAATATCTCTGATGCAGCGCCAGCTAGATCCAAAATTCTTGAAGGTAGGATGATGAGCTTTCTTATCTTCGCTGCCAACTATTGCAGTGGCCTTTTCGGCTTTGTGAACCGTAAAAATATCATGCTTGCAAACTTGGATTACAGTACTTACGTTCTAATATCCTAAAAATCAGTATTCCCCACTTTGATTTTTTTAGTTGAAAGAAATCGAAATCAACCAATATCTGGTGGCTACCGGGGTCAAGTGTATGCGCAATGTACTGCGAGCAGCATTGTTTTCCTAATTTACAGCAATAAAAGGATCACAGGCGCACATTAAGATAAATGGTGGCTAATTAGGCATCTGTATAGACACTTCAGAAGTCTGGCGTTCTTATTAATCTCGAAAGAAATGCAGATCAAATGGGCCTGTGCCGTAATGAACGTTTGGGCAGGGGTTCCACTATTTTTAAAAATATTACACCAGTTGAAAAGCCGTAACGCTCTGCGCTCCGTTTCTGAACTGGGGCGCTCTTGCAGGGAAGGATGAGGGAGGTATGCGGCGGCTATAGTTGCCACTTCCCCAGTCAGAGTGGAGGACGAGATTTCTTAGTGTTATCATTGTTTCCTTCCCTAGCAACACGCAAGCCTGTGAAACAATGGCCCTAAGAAGTAAATGTGCTCTACTTACCATTAAAGCAAACTTCTTGGCATTTCCAACAGGTCGGAAAATCGTTTGTAGTTGTGTTACAAGTTGATCCTTGGCGGTACATGCCACAGATGCGCAACTCAGCGTTATAGTGCCATCTAATGTATCCACCTCTAAGCGGTCTTCCTTTGCATTGACCTTGAGGAACACTGCACACTTGGTTTACTTGGGATCCTGATTTTTAAGAAAAAACGCAGTCGTGTAATCAGTCCTTCGCTTAGACTACCGCGCTGCAGGAATGCATGCATACTGATGCCTGTTTTTAGGGCATAGAAACAAAGTGAACGGGTGAAATTTTCAGCGGCGATTCATAATCATCCTTCCATCTCGAGCGGCAGGTGAGATTTAGAGAAACTTCCACTGGCGGGATTGTAGATATGTAGAGCTTCACTGCCAAAAGCGAATCTGAAGTGCTTAACCTGCCGTAGAGGTGCAGAGCACGTGCCGAGAGAGTGTCACAGGACGCGCAAAAGTGGGGGACGGAAGTCTGGTCATGCAATGGAGCCGTAAAGAAAGAGATAAAGTAGGAAGATTGATGAAACGGTGATGCTAGGCTTGGCACAAATCTAATAGATTTTAGCATGGCGCGTATCACTTCCGCTACCCTAGACTGCGTCGCAAGTGCTCACACCTTAATTATTCCAGATGAGCAAGACGCGTTGCATCCAGTTCATCGGCACGTGGTGGCATCTTGCGCTCTATGGCATTCAAATGTATATAACTGTCACTTCCTAGTAAATTTGGTACAGTTCACCTCTGTGATGTAGTGCACATCTGGCCTCACAATGATGTTAAAGTCTGATATAATTTAAAGCCTGGCGTAGTTGACACAGATTAAATTGACATCATTATTAACTAGCACTTACAAGACAGATGAACAGGAAAGAAAAATTTTGGAACTACTTCAAGCAACACCTTGTTCACTTATGGAGCTCTTTGACAAGAGGCCTGGGTCGACGAGCAGACTGAAGTCCGAAGAAATCTTGAGAACAGAGAGAGGTAAAAATTGCCTTCACTCTCCCAGTCACCGCCTTGAAGTCTTCACAGTGAACCCTTCCATGTGGTCCCCTGCATTGTTAGCGTCCCCGAAGCTCCTGCTGGCCCTTCGCGCCCCCCTCCCTTCGCCGCGGCTTCATCCTTGCGTTCCAGGGCAACCATAAATCTTCCTCCAACAGCCCAACGCCTCGAAAAAGCACAATGCTTTCAGTTCCATTCACCAGAGCCTGTTCTAGTAAACAACCTCATCGACGCGCTCGAGGCTGTCGTCGATGTTGGGGAGCAGCTGTATGTGCAACACCTCGGGAGAACCAAGCTCCTGCCAGCCGTCTGATCGACGACACAATAAAAAAGAAGGTTGCAGCGGGATCAGTTCTCATCCAACCAAGGGGCACTGGCGTAAATGGCCGCACCAGTGGTTTTCGTGACTTTTTTTCGTCTGCCACCGTGAGTCAGCGAAGACGTCCTCGCCGCCGTTCTGAGCCTGTACGGGAAGGTCCGCTGCTTCACGGAGCCCGTCATCGAAGGCAGCAGCCAGGTGCGACGGGGGCAAGGCTGGTCAAGCTGACATGATCCGAGCGTAACACATCTTCATCACCATCGCGGGGCACCGTGCATTGATACTGTATCGTGGGATGAAGCAGATGTGCGCCAAGTGTGCAGGGCTAATTGCGCGCTTTCTGCACCACGATGAGGTACAGCCGCTGCACCGCGCACGGGCACGACGCGGCGCTATGCCAGACAGGCTGCAAGTGTTGCATCGAATACACGCAACTCAGAATACACGCAACCGTGGCTGCACTCTACTGCTGCTGCGGATGCCACCGCATCCAACCAATCGCAACGTAGGTGAGAGAACCCCAAGCGTGCTTCCTGGCCTGCTCCGCGATCTGGTTCTGTGCAACGAGGAAGACGCGGGTGAGAACGTCTGCACCGTCGCCCTGGAGCCGGGGCCAGAGGTGCAGAGCTCGTCATATGTGTCTTCGTCCTCTGCGGCGGACCTGGGCGCAACACTCGTCACGTCCCAGCTAGCGGAGGTGCTGGACTTAGAGGCGACACTTTTCAACTCGCTGCTCACGGCACGCAACGGCCATTGAACGAGCCTCACTCGGAGTCACCCACTTCACCGTCAGCGGATTCAGACCCGCACACGCCGATGAAGGATCCCAGTTAGGGAACGGCCCTCCTGAACGCGGCCAGCCTCTAGCCTAGCAGTATCCTTAATGCGCTGCGTACGTTGCGCGCAAGCGCGCTCTATAGTCGCAGCGGCCGGGCGAACCGTAAGGCAGCGCTGACGCACGGTGTCGGCGAATAAAAGCGCCAGAACTCGTCTTCCAAGAGAAGCTCAGCTTCACCCACGCCTGCAGGCCTGAAGAAGCCCAGGACTATGGACGACAACGGAGGCGCAACTGACGTCTCTCTTTCCGAAAGAGAGAGCGAAAACTTTAGTGTCATGAAGATGATGATATTCTTTGGTCACTTCAGCCGCTCCTGGTGGCTGCCAGTTTAAGTCTCTCGGCTACCTCCTGCGCTCTTGCCGTGGCCTGGGACTGAACATCTTGGTCCGGCTGGCGAGAACAGCTTCCCATTTTTCCAGCGTGGGAGATGTAACTAGATATGCCGGAGGGGGATCCTCCGTACAGTCTCAGATTTGCCGTCTAAGGTGGTAGGCTCGCCGCACAGCTGACAATATGAATTTCCAAAATCAGAAAAGGTATTGGATTACGTCCACGGGTTTGGCTGCGACAGCGTTTGCAGCCGCCTCCACGTGGTAGCCTGTTCGCGGCTGAGCGAAACGTGCGGAGGAGGCAGGCTCACTGTAAGCTCCCTGTGATAATTAGTTATGGCCTGATATGTAATTAGCGTCTCGCCCCTGGGGACATCCGGGTCCGAGACCCCCTCACCTCCTCGGCTGACAAAACCTCGAGCATACTGGCAACGCCTCCTCTATTTTCAGTGCCCGGCCATTCACGCTCTCAGCGCCGTCGCGTCTCCGTTCACGTAGCGCGCTTTGCAGCCGCGAAGAGGCGCCACGTAAACAGGGTTTGTTTATCACCCGATTGCTCACGTGATTTGGCCATTTGGGATTTGGCGACGTGCTTTGCTGCGTTGAAACATGTGCTTTTGCGACACGTCTCGCTTCGTCTGACATGGCGTACTGTTGCGTGCCTTTGTGCAAGTCGGATGAAAAAAAGAAGACTCCGGGACTATCGTTTCATGAATTTCCATCAGACTTGGCATCGAGGGAGAAGTGGATTGCTGCAGTTCGATGCGATGGTTGGAAACCAAACGACAGGTCGTGCTACACAAAGGTTTGCAGCCGGCACTTCAAGAAGGAAGATTTCATTGAAGGCAAAAGATGTCGACTGAAGAAAGGTAGTGTACCTTCCGTTTTTGACGACCTCCCTCATCATTTATAATCGAATGCAACACGAGACAGGAGCACAGCAAGCATAGAGAAACGAGCACAGTTTACGTTTTCGCTGTCGACGAACGCTTCGGCCGCCACCGCATCAACCTCTGCCTTGCTACCGTCCGTAACTTCGGCCGAACCACCTACTGAGGAAGGTGCTCTAATGGGCACAACACCTGTCAGTGAACCCGCGGACCACTCTTATGTGAAGAGTAATATGAGCAATCGAGGCGTCCAGGTCGACTGCAGAGCACCAACAAGTCTACTGACAACAGAAAGAGCGAAGTGTAAAAGAAAAGAGAAAGACCTAAGAAGCCAAATTTTGCGACTGACACAGACAGTTGATAAGTACAAGCAGCTGCTAAAGGAGCTTAAGGAGGACTCGCTCGCTACGGATCTTTCTTAAATACGGCAGAAAGCAACGGAAAATGAGTCTTCTGCTTTAATTTTGCTTGATCAGGTGCGAAATTTTAGGAAGAAACGACCAACATGGTCTGAAGAAATGACCTGTCAATGTGTTGTGCTGAGGCACCTTTCTACAAGAGCGTATGAACACATGCGGGGCCATGGAATTTTCAAACTTCCTGGCAGAAAGACACTGTCCGCATACATTGGAATACAGAACACTGAAACAGGCTTCACAGAACTGGTTGAAGCTCGCCTCAAAGCAGAGCTTGAAAATCTCAAGGTGCCTCAGTCAAGAATGTGTTCTCTCACCATTGACGAGATGCGTATTAAAGAGAAGCTGCAGTACAATAAGCAACAAGACTGTCTTGTGGGGCAGGCACACATGAGCTCGCCGAATGCTAGCAGTGACCTTGTGTTAGCGAACTCCCTTTTGTGTTTTGTGATCAGTGGACTTTCATCCTCGTACAGGATTCCTGTTGGTTACTTCTTTACAAAGGGTATAACCGGTACCCAGCTTGAAGCGCTTACGGTCTTCATAATGAAGAAAGTTGAGTCTTGCGGTTTTCATATTATCAGACTTTCCACTGACAACCACAAGGTAAATGTACAAGCCATGAGACTTCTAGGGAACGGCATCGTTACCTACAGAACTGACCATCCATGTGACCCGGATAGGCCACTGTTCATGAGCTTTGACCCCTGCCATGTGCTAAAAAATGCGCGGTCTCAATTTTTGGCACACAACATCGGACCCAAAGGAGAAATTTCAGCGTCATATCTGAAAGATGTGTATGAGCTCCAAAAGAACTTGATTGTGAAGCCGGTGCGTTACCTCAGTCGGAAAGATGTTTTTCCTAATAACATAGAAAAAATGAACGTGGTGAGGGCTATTCAACTCATATCTCCTGCGGTAACGGCTGTTTTGCAACATCTTCAGGAACAAGCTGGTCACACTTGTTATATTTCATTAGCAAGTGCAGGCCCGACCATCACTTTTATGGAGAACTTCTATCGCTGGTTTGTTCTCCACGACACCAGTAATACAGTTCAACATCTGCGCCAGAGGTTCCCAGATGTTAAGCAGTACGACACCACAGAAGATGCCCGGCTTGAGCGGCTAGAGGTCACAATGCCAATGTATCTGCATGAACTGAAAACAAGGTGCACCCATCCTCGTGAGTTTCTGACAAAGGAGACATACGAGGCATTCTTGACCACTACGTACAGCACTGTGGCTTGCATAAAACACCTGTTGAGGGCTGAAAAATTTGCATTTGTATTGACACGGAAGTTCAACAGTGACCCGATAGAGTCTCTATTTGGAACATTGAGAAGGTCAGCTGGGTGCAATGATGCACTAGATGTTCGTGCTGCCATTTCAGGGCTTCAGAAAGTGCTGAAAACAGGAATAGCTGCATCCAATCCACTTTCGAATGTGGCACACAGTGAGCCGGCAGTCATATCATTAACTGTATCACCTGAGAAGCCAGAAACATCTGTTAAACCTCATTCGCAACTGGGAAGAGCTGCTCTGAATGTTCTTCAAAGACTCAACACTACTGTTTTGCCTGTATACATGCCTTCCCTGCAGATATCTGCGACCGTATATGTTGGTGGCTATATTGTCCGCGTCATCAGTGAGCAGATAAACTGCGAGAACTGTGTGGCAATCGCATACAAGCCACTAACAAATCAGCCATTGCAGACGTTCACTCGCAGCCAGGACCGTGGGGGACTTTTATATCCCTCTGACCAGCTGCTTTTTGTCCTGGACATCTTGCGTGTTTTCTCTGAGCAAGCCCTGAAGGAAAATCCAGCTCTTCCGAGACCCATGACTAGCTTGGTGGCACACGCTGTTCCAGCTCTGTGGGCCTCAACGTTGCTGCAATGTAAAGAGAATGACATGATGCACCGACAGAAGCTGATGGAACTTATTGCAGTGCGTTTTGTGAGACCTCTCCTTGCAAACTATGCATTTAGCATCACAGACAAGCACGATGCTTACAAGTACTTTGCTCAAAAGCCACTTTCAAGAAAGAGTCTAAAACTGCGATAAGCAGTGTAACACCTTCAGGTGCTCTTTGCAGAATTGTGCACATAAAGTTAAAAAGCGAAAGCAATTTGAAAATAAACATCCCTTGTATGTATTCCATTAAACTTGAAGCACTTCTGATTGGATTTATTCTGCAGATTTGAATAAGTGTCGCACTTTTCATTGTTTTTCAGGTATGCCACTGACGAAGTCGGAAAAGCTCTTTCTTAACACACTATATGTTGCATGGTAGACTTTTTCATATTGACTTGATTCTAGAAGGTCCTTGCATGGCGTTCAAATTCTGTAAACTTGACACCTCACTGAATAGAGTCTGTTGAGGTGATTTAAAGCATGGTGTGTGCATTCTTCCAACCCAACATCGCTTATTGAATTGAGTATTCTTAGTTTGTTCTGCTGCTGTGCGCGTTGCGCTATCCTGTTTAGGTGGAGGCACCTGGCGGCAATGCGTTGTACTATCACCGACGGCGGCGGGCTATTGTCCTGCGCTCTTTCGCCGGGCACTGAAAGTATAGAGGAGGCGCTGATACTGGTGAGCGGCCTCGTTCCCTGGAACGCCCGCGTGGGCCGGGACCCACACCAGATCCGCTCCCTTGCTATCTTTTGGCATGGTACGAATAATTTTGTATGCAGTGGCGGAGATACGTCCCGTAGCGAAGTTGCGAAGGGCCATTTTGGATTCACTGAGAATTGTACTGGTGCCTTCCTGAACGATCTCTAGTGCTATTGTAGCCTGTTCGGCCTCTTCCACCGGATCCATGACCACCGTACCCGCTACCCTGCAGGAGATGCCCACCGCGCTCAGAGCGAAACGGTCTTTGCCTATAATGTTATAATGTGTCGCGTCAACATACACGGCACTATCGCCCCCCGATACTTCTTCCTTAACGTCTTTGGCCTGGCCCTTCTCCGGTTTTCGTGACGGTCCGCTTGCATGTTCTTGGGGATAGGTTTGACCGGAATGCTTTCGCGAATCTCTGTAGTTATGATCACTAGCCTGAACGGTCCTCGCCCTGTACGCTTAAGCTTCGCAAAATGCAGAGCCACGTATCTGTCTTCCTGGGCCGCTGCTCTAGCAATGTCAGTTGCGCCTCAATGAGCTCTTCAAGGGTGTTGTGGACGCCAAGAGACAGAAGTCTCGCGGTGGACGTGTTTCTGGGAAGGCCGAGAGCAGCCTTCTATACGCCTGCCTTATCAGGCAGTTCAGCTTTTCACTCTCTCCTCTCTTGAGATCCAGGTATGGGGTGGCGTACACGAGCCGAGAGTATACAGTGACCGTGGCGTCAGGCTTCAAGCCGCTAGGCCAAAACGGCGTCGCTCCTCTTGTACTGATTTTCAATGGCCTGGAAGCCGCTATCAAGGCTCTTCCCGCCAGCCACTGCTTTTATTAACTCGCCGGATCCGTCACCGTCGACGATGAACGATGTAGGTACGGTGCATCAGGTAAGAAACGCGTTGCGTGTGTGACTGTCTCCTTTTTTAGAGCCGCATGCCCCGACCAAACCTTTTCACAGCATTCTTTTCACCTCATGTCGCCTCCACCCCGTCGCCATGTGGCCATCCGGCAGAACGCCAGCAGAGCTCTTCAATATCCCGCCAAGCGCCTGCCCAGTGCCCCTGTGTGGATGCAGCCGCAGATTTTGCCTGCAGAACTACGCCGTGATTTCGTTTCTGTTTCGTTTGTTCACTTGGTTTATTGCTTTGCTTTATTTTTATTTTGTTTTACCTTCTGTGTTGGCTTCGTTTTCGTCTTCGTTATGGTGGCTGAGTTCCCCTTTCTATTAACGTGCATGGCTTTCGTACCACCGATAAACAGTGGGAAGCGTTACACTCGGCATGTTCTTGTCGAGCGTACCTTTTGTTTTTGCACGAGCGCAATTTCCACATTGCTTCCGATGTTGTTTCTTTTTGTTCCTGTTTTCATTTTGATGCTTTTAGTTCATTGATGGATTCACAGTGTTGCCGCGGGGGTTGTGTTTGTCACGCCGGCGTTTCGCACGGTTGTACACTGCAGTTACGCCTTGGACGGTCAAGTGATCGTCGCTGAGGTTATCCTCGACGAGCAAAAGATTGGTTTCGTAAATGTGAACGCGACAGTCACGGGTGCCTTGAAAAACGATTCCTTGCACTCTCGCCTGCCATCTTTTCGAACTCATGCCATGTTATTTGCGGAGTGATGTTAAGTGGGTTTTCAACTTTACAGAGTAAATAAACAGTTCTTTCGTAGGCAGTCAATAAGTGCAAACTAAGCGACATGAAGTGATGTAATATCGAGAGAATCATGGAAGCTTGAAGAATGCTGACTGCGCCTAACAACGGCGAGAAGAAAATAAGGCACTCGTAAAAACTAATGTGCGCACTAAGGGACGTGGAGACATGCCGACATGCCATTAGGAATTAAAACAACATTATTAGGATCAGAGATCAATTCTGAACCGATTTACAAAATAGCCGGAATAATGATGATGGAGATGAAAGAAGCAGTTGTTTCGAGCAATCAAATATCCCGTAGATAAAAATGAGGATATGGTGAAAGTGATGAAGGTAGCGCAATACAGTGGTCGGGGGAACACCTAAGATCAATTAACTAGTATGAGTTTATGAGTTTAGCCTTCATTTCTTCGTGGAACGCTACGGGCATGGCAGGGGAGTGAAACTATCTATGCCTCTCAGCAGCCACTAATTACACATGCTAGAGCCAATCCCTCCTTCAGTTACACCATAGCGGTTGCGAACGAATAACAGCGCATAAATCTCCATGACAACCGACGACCGAAACAGGCAGCGTGGGGGGTGTTCGCATGTCATCTGCTTAACGCACGGACTGGTCCAAAATCGGGCCCGCTAGGAGAGGTGGGTGGATGTATCTTCGTCCGCCTGCTATGCACGCGGCCGCGCCACGCTTTGCTTGGGTTTTCATACACCATTTCTTTCCTGTAGTCGCATGTTAAAATTGGTTGCGCTGCTGATCAACAATCGTATCGGCCACTCTGGGCCATTGTACGGAAACAGAGAACATACTTTCGATGATTTTATTGACACATACACACTCCCCGTTACTTTAAATATAAAAGAGGCATTTCTAAAAGTACACATCTGTGTTACAGCATTCGGTACAATCCAGATGAAGTGTGTCGACGCACCACAGGGGCTAAGTTTATCTGAAACGGCGCAGCTGATATTTTCAGTGCGTCACTTCGTGCATCACACACGCAATAAGTATGCGGTCATTGCGTTCACGCGGTTCATGCAAACAGAAGGATCATGTGTGCACAGCGAATGCACACAATTTAGGGCACGCACTATGTATCTTACAATCGTAGATATGCTAACGGTGATGAACAGCGTGAAAGACAGGGACAAGGAGACACAACACAACAAGCGCCTGACTCGCAACTGAAAGTTCATTAGGTGGAAAGGGATCGAAGGAACAAAAAACGTTTGTTCTGTGCATGTCAATGTCTAATGTCTAATTTCTGTCTTGTTCTGTCAATCTCTAATTTCCAGCAAAGCCCGGTCTGTACTTCGGAGCTTTCTTTTCTTTGTAACAATTCGCCTCAATGCTTAAACTTCGTTCATTTTAATCTGCGCTCAGGCAGAAGGAAGCAGGATGATATCGAGTGTTTTCTTGCTGAAGTGAAGCTGCCAATTCATGTTGTGATGTTCGCAGAAACCTGGTTTTGCACAGATGACGATGGATTTAATATTCCAGCATATGAGTTACTGCTTCAACCGTCAGGGTAAACGAGGGGGTGGCGTATCGCTGTTGGTCTTAGAAGATATGGAATGAGAACTGCTGGACGACTTTTGTTGCGTTAACGCCCATTACGAGGTACTTACGCTCAAATTCCGGTCATATGTATTTACTCTGAGCTATCGTCCTCCCTTTGGCGATATGAGTATGTTCTTTTCTTTCCTAGATTCTCTTCTTGAATTTGTGAACTAACATAAGTAAAAATATTGTACTCGGTGGGGACCTAAATGTTATTATCTTATCAAACAGCATTGCGAAGCGAGAACTTGATACAGTGCTAAATGTTCACTGCTGTTTGAATGCTGTAATTGCGCCAACGAGAGTAACAGAAGAATCAGGAACATTATTAGATGTTTTTATTACTAATCATGATCAAGACCACCTAACATCCTCTGTAATCTCGCTGCAGATTAGCGATCACCTACCTATTTTTCTATCAGTGAACCATACGCTTAATCTTAAAAGGCGGTCAAAACAATCTTCTTAAAGGGACATTAAATCTGATACGCTCTTTAACTTTCGTCGGCACATAGTAAGCGCGGATTGGAGTGAAGTTTTAAGTGAAGCAAACCTTGAAGCAGCCTATGATAAATTTATTGCAAAACTTAAGCAAATTTATTCTACGTGCTTTCCTTACATAGTACACAGCCGTCCACGGCAAGCTCTCAAACAGTGGCTAAATAGTCAATTACTTGGTTGCATAAAAAAGCGTGACCAATCTTTAACCTCTTTTTGCAAAGTAAGAGTCCGGAAGCGTTGAAAGCGTTCAAATCGTTCAGAAACAAAGTCACAAAGAAGCTTTTGCGGCCAAAAAGTTGTACTGTTAGAATCTTTTTGTCTCCTCCAGCAATAGTTCTGAGAAAACCTGTAAGAGACTAAACTCAGTCATAGGACGTATGCCGGAACCGATCAGCAAAATTAATCTTGATGGAATAGAACTTGAGGAATCTGAACTAGCTAACGCATTTAATGACTTTTTTTATTTCTATAGCTGGATGTTCGCCTTCTTGCTAGGACTTTCCACTCAGTTTTTCTCGTAATAGCTCTACAATTTTTTTAAATCCTGTTACAGAAGACGAGGTGGTTGCTGCTTTCAACAACATTAATAATAGCAAATCTGTAGACAGCGCGGGAGTTCAGATAAAGGCAACGAATTATGTTATTTATGATATATCCTAAATTCTGACCCATATTTTTAACTTGTGTTTATTAGAAGGCCTTTTTCCACACAACATGCAGTCTGCAAAGGTCATAGTGTTATTTAAAGAAGGTGATAAAAATGACCTTTCAAACTATCGCCGAATCTCTATCTAACCAGCCTTCTCGAAAGGATTTGAAAAATTAATTCTAACGCGTCTTACACGCTTCACCGACCAACACAATATTTGAAATTCCACTCAATTTGGGGTCAGGAAAAAATAGATCTGCAGAGCTTGCTCTTCTCACTCAAAAAGAATACATTTTAGATAACTTTGAGAAAAAGAAACTAGTCTTAGATATATTTTTAGATTTCTCGAAAGCTTTCGACAGCATTAATCATAAAACATTACTCCATAAACTATACCGATATGGCATACTTGGTGCAGCCTACTCATTAATATCCTCTTACATAGCCAACCGAACGCAGTTTGTAGAAATAAATGGTGCTTCCTCCGCACTCAAGCTCGTCACCTCGGGAGTTCCACAAGGTAGCCTATTAGGTCCCCTTCTTTTCATTCTGTACATAAATGATATTGTCAGCTTAGATCTGTCCGCAAAATGGATTATTTATGCGGACGACAGCAGCCTGTTTTTCAGTGGTTACTCCGGCATTTAAATATCCAGCCGTGCTAACACAACGTTGGCCAAAATTGAACACTGGGAAAACAAAAACAATCGAAAATTAAATATAAATAAAGCTAATGCCGTACGCTTCCGGCCCATAAATAAAACATTCGAGCTTCCGCCTCTGGTGCTCAGCGACACTCGGATAGAAGTCATTAAATCTGTGAACCTTAGGCGTCTATTTTTGAGAGCACACGACGTTTGATGCTCATGTTGAATATTTAGCAAACAAGCTATCACGCGTAATTGGTTCCATACGCCGATATTGTTCACTATTTCCAGTTTCAGTAAATACTTTTTTCTCTGTTTTGAGCTATGGCTCATTAGTGTGGGCAACGACAACCGGAGAAAACATCACAAAGTTATTAATGCTTCAAAAAAGAGCCATCAGACTAATTACTAAAACTTTCTCCCTAGCACATACAGGACCATTATTTAGGCGGTTCAAAATCATTAACTTACCATCGTTGTATAACTATAGGCTTTCCGTACTTTATAAGCAAAGCATTATGAAAAAAGACAACACACTAATACTATTAGCAGCGCTTCAAGAAAATGTGACTGCATACAGCACCCGGAATCCCGAACCCTGGCACGTTACTGGCGGCCGTACTAACTATGGCCGCCAGATGCGTCGCTTCATACTTCCCATTCTATTAAACCAACACACATTCTATAGTGGTCAAGCTTTCTCACTTTCCTTCAAAGCTATCCGTGAAATGTTTCTGTGGATTTAAACGCACGTTTTCACCGGTGCTTTTGCGCCGGTTTTATACTTTCTGACTATTACAATAATAAATTATTACTCACACTATTCCACAAGAACAATAAAACCCTCCAAACCCTAGTGATGATGTCTTAGATGCCGTATTATCAAGGAAAATCTTCATTCCGTCCTATGAGAAGTGCTGTCAAGTGTACACTGTTTTCTTTCATATGTTTCTCTGTAGGATTGCCATGGATTTTGCCTGGATTATTTCGTTGCGTTTTATTTTGCAATTTATTTTCAATTATTTTCATTGTTAACTTTTTTGGTTGTATCACTGTGTGCTGACTCGTGTCATGCTGCCAGCTGTTGTCAAATATGGGGGCATTCACCCCGTCAAGCTGCTCGTCGCAGCAGTTTTTTTTTTTGCGGCTGCTCCTTTTCCTTGTACCAAGGAAAAAATACTCATTATTATTATTATTATTATTATTATTATTAATATTATTATTATTATTATTATATCCAGGCGTCATAAACTCTCCCACACACCAGACCACACACCCACACATCGGGATGGCACAACTGAAGTTAAATGATGGCAGATACGTAATTTCGTTTTCACGAAGGTAAATAGAACGCTTACTCACACCAACCAACTCGCCCAGCTCGCCATTCTTACTCAAGTAATTGTAGATAATTTCAAAAAATTGTTAAGCTCAAAGAGGATGGCGGACGAGTTACCGCTTCAGAGGTGGTTCCTCCAATGGGCCGGGACGGAATTTGCTCGTGCTTTCCTCTCACTAGGCATGACTACGTGGTATGTGAATAAGCAAGTCGTATATTTTACTGCTAGAACGGTGTTGTTGTTATGAAAGGACAAGTCTATGAAGATGTTGCAAATTGTCTACGTGCCATTTTTTGGTAAGATCAATTGCAGACCGGATCAACTCTGGCAGCTGTTGGGAAAACTTCGTGCGAACTCTTGCATTTTGGTTAAAATCACAAAGCGCAACTAGTGCTACCTAGATTGATATCTAGAAAGTTGGCTGCTCACAACCCTGTGGGTTGGTTGCGATGATGTCACAAAGTCCCGCGACGGTGGGCTGGTTGCTCACAATCCGGTGGCCAGGTTGTCACCTGCCACAATGAAAAAGTTTTGATGACGTCGCAAGGTCAGCGTCAAGTGACCTCTCCCTACCAACCAGAGTGGCCTATCAGGGTTCAGGGCAGACTGGTGTCTTCCCATGATTACGTCACTTCTATCGAAGTATTATGCTTCTAACGTGAACTTGATTCATATCGTGTTGACAGCCCTTTTAAGGTATTTGAATCTACAACACATGGTTTAATATCTGCAAGGTGTTTAAGGCACTAAGACTGCATAAGCTTTAGTCAGTTCCTTTGCATTCATTGCCCGCTTAACAACGCAGTGCAAATCTCAGGAGCTTTTAGAAAACACAGCGTAGGTATGACTGCCGCCTTTGTGGGGGGCTGCACTGACACGAACAACTAAAGGCCAAGGAGTATTTATGAAGGACATTCTGAAGTATGTGATTATATGTGACTACAAGAGGATGGAACCCTGCTATCTTTACGGTATGGTGTGTTCGTTTTGCGGAGCCTGCTTCACGCGGTTTAAATCTTATTAGCCTGTATCCCGACACCCTTTGGCTTTTTGCCGGAAAACGGCAGCCTGTTACCGCTTCTTTTACAAGGAAAATTGTTATAAGGAGCAGGGTGTGTTGCTGGGAAAGGTAGTTTGACATTCTCAACATTGTAGCGCTGGCAGACGACGGACGAGGAGAGGACGAGGCACACAGTGCTCTGAGCTGTTTTTATACAGTTACCCATGACAAGATTATCCAGTGAATGTAGGGCGCATGCGCAAATAAAGAAAACAAAAAAACAGGGGAAGCGCGCAAGCGCTTATTTCTAGCAATTTAACCCTCCACGGTCGTGATTCCAGTCCTTATCACCGGCGTCCTCCGATGTATAAGGAAACAAAAATTCTGGCAAAGAACAGCAACCAACTCACTTGGGAGAGAACTGAGGCAAGTTTCATCAAGAAGCGACAAGACGTCTGCGTCAGGGCGACCTCAGTAGCCTTGTTGGAAAAACAGTTTGCGTTTCTTTCCGATTCGCTAATTTCTTGGCGTCTTGGTTCCTTACACGGCTCCTTTCCACAACCCAGTCCATTCGCCACTTATCTTTAAATATTCTTGGGACATTGCATCTATTCTTTTATTCTAGTTTTCATCCCTCTTTTCTCTTAGCATTAGCCATCATTGATCTTTTAGGCCGGTTTTATGATTAGCACTCCCGCCTCCCCTCCTTATTTTTAGCCCTGTTTATTGTTGGCTAGCATCGCATCATGCTAGGCCATGTTTTTGGTTGGATTTAATCGCTTCAACACAATGACCAAACGGGCGAGTTGGTGATACATACTTAAGGGAAGATAGATAGATAAATAAAGAGGAAGAGGGAAAGACAGGGATGTCTTTCCCTCCTCCTCTTACTTAAGGGAAAATAGCGCTAAAGACGGGGACAAGTCCTGTTGTTTTCTTCGGTTGTTCCCGTCTTTTGCGCTATTGTCCCTTAAGTTTTCATCGCTTGCTTTTAGGTTGTTTCCTAATTTCTACCACCCTTTCATTTAACGCCTTTTTCCGAGATTTTAAAGTCTTTCGCGTCTTTCCTTATTGCATTTTATTGTTTTTATCTTCTTATCTCTGTCATCGCCAAGCCGCACAGGACAGCCGGCGCGTGTAGATTGTCCTTTTTACCAAGAATTATCATGTCCTTTCCCCCTCTCCCATTCACTGCCACTTCTCGGTTATGGTGTACTTAAGGGCGTGCCTGATAACTGGCCGACCAGAAAAGGTCAATCTCTCTTGTGTCTTTTTGCGTCCGCGTAGTGAGGGTTCCAAAGGCACTTTCGCGGTTCCTCCGTTTTTTTTATCGAATTGCACATACTCCCTACAATAACTGGCTAATCTTCTCGTGGGTATAAAAACGTGCAGATAGCCCTCCTTTCATATCAAAGTTGTCAGTTCAGCGCAGTGTGTGTCTCGTGCTCTCCTCGTCCCTCGTTTGCCAGCGCTGCAATGTTCAAGATGTTATAAGGAGCTCAGCCGCGATTACACTAAGAAATCTGTGCGCACAGCTACGGGTGAGCGCGCGCAGCACCCGAAGGCGAACAAGGTACCCGAGGTACGTTCAGTGGTTAGTCACGTGACCAGCCCCTTGGCCGCCTCACGAGCACGACTGCTTCTCCCGCGCATTAGGCCGGTTCGTCTTCTTTCCGGCTTATTGTGGAGATCTCCGAAACGTTGTGAGCGCACTGAAGAGGCATTTATCATAAAATGTGCCCGAATAGATGCATGAAGGAGTGCGCGTGGTGCGGGGGCTACCCCACGACGTACCACGTCACCTGAGGCTGTGAAAAAGCCTATTATTACGCAAGATAACTAACCATAATCTTGAGCAGTGGGAGGCCCTCCTGACTCCTACCCGAGCACACAGCTTATGATGGTGGCGAGCGCCAAGGCGGCGGCGGAAGCACACGGAATCCTGGATTGGGGAAGACTGACCACCGAAGCTCCAAACGTATTTCTCCCCTACCCTTAAGCGCTAAATTTCTCATCCCGAGTAAATGTTTTTACTACTACTACTACGTGGAGGAATGCGAAAGCATGTGTTTTGTGGAAAGGAAATGTTTTTGAGGAAAGACAAGGACGCAGTAGCTCCCAGGTGTCGACATCTCGGTGGAAGCCTCAACCGAGCCTTAAAGCACGTAACTTAAGGTGCACATGTTATTGGTCCCAACCCCTGTCGCAAGCTAGCTCCAACTTGACGAAAACATAAGCTATATGCAAAGAGAAATGCTATGACACCACCCAGGTTGCTTTATGACAAACGGTTGCTGAAAATTTGGGTGAATGTATTCGAGAATTCTGCCACCGCATTCGCTCCTCCATTCGAAGCCATATGAAACACACTCCGAACAAGCTACTGACGGGAGTGGTAAAGCTTTCGCTTTAAAAGCTAAGCCGTTTGGCGGCTGAGCGTGGCTACTGGTGGTGCTTTTGCTGCATGATCACGTGACTTGGCCGAGATCACTTCAAGAGCTCGCTCCTGCTTCGTGTTCATTGCGGTGCAGAGCGGAACTCACCAGAGATGTGCAGGTCCTTCGCCATGGCTGACACGGGACCGTCGGTTCAGCTGCAGTAAGCAGGCGTAATTTCGCGGGCTCGTGAGTGTCAGCATAAATGCTCGCCTTGTTCACATCTAGCTGTGTCCGGCGGAACGTGAAGCCGCTAGGTTTAACGATGATACTGAAGAAGAGATACAGATAAAGAGGAAGAGGAAAGGCCGGGTAGTTAGATACCGATCTTTATTTATGCTGTTCTGGATTCACGCCGTCAAATATTTGTGTGTCATGAGGGGACGTTGAATCCTTGGATCATTTCATCCTCTCCTGCAGGCGGTTTGCACGGCAGAGAATTAAGTATTTGCAAATTCCCCTCGGTCGATCAGGGCTGCCGTTTACTATTTACGTTCTCTTCTCCTTTGGTGCAACTGTTACAGGGCATGCCCTTAAGCTTGCTGAATGTACGGGAGAGTTGGTTTTTCAGTGTAACATGGTCTGTGACGATTCCCCAAGGCAGCAGACGCCAAGGACACCGCAGGTGCATTCTCAGCGGCACCCAGCTGCACGGGGAAAAAGGGAGAGGGAAAAGATAATAAACGCTCCCCCGCTTTTCAAGGAGAGGGGCCAGTCTGACTCCCGCCAGCAACGTGTACTGTCGGTTTACGGGGCGCTCTTCCCGCGCCCTCTTTAGGGCACGTCGGTGACCCGTTTCGGTATTCGCTTCTAAGCTCACCCCTTTACAATACTATTACATGGTCACAGCGCGAAAACAACATACGCGAAAGGGGAACAGGACACCCACCTGAGGACATCTGTCTAACAATGCGTTGACCAGTACGGGGCGTTTAAATTTCAGAAGACGACGGGAGCGTCCATTGATGGATTCTTGGATTTATTGTGTTACCTGTGATAGCAGTGATGGCGCTGTAGATAGCAACGATGGCTTAGAGGTACAGCGTCCACCTCGCATGGAAGAAGACCGGGGGTCGAATCGCGGTGCCGCGCAATTCTCCAACGGGTTTGAAAAAAACAACTCCGCGTATCGACAGAATTGCATAAGAAATCCTGGGGTGTGGCCGGATCTCGGTGACCAGAACCGACAACGCACTCCCTCACCAGAACCGGATTTGGCCACCCTGGTGTAGTACTTGGCCACAGCCTTCTATGAACAAACCAATTAACCCTCGGCCCTCAGTCCACAGCGGCTGCGGAGAAACTCACCATTGCGGGGGTCAGACCTGTGACGCAGCGGAGGGTGCTAAGAATCTCGGGCTTCTGACAGGCCATTATTGGAATCTGAACCTGGCAACGTTCAATGCTAGAACCTAACTAGTGAGGCTAGTCTAGCAGTGCTGTTCGAGGAACTAGCGGGCATTAAATGGGATGTCATAGGGCTTAGTGAGGCTAGGAGGACAGGTGAGGCGTATACAGTACTAAAGGACGGGCACATACCATGCTATCGCTGATTAGCGGATAGACGAGAACTAGGTGTGGGATTCCTCATTAATCAGGATATAGCTGGCAACGTAGAGGAGTTCTATAGCATTAACGAAAGGGTGGCAGCTATCGTAATTAGGCTTAATAAATGGTACAGGCTGAAGGTGGTGTAGGCCTACGCACCTACATCTAGCCATGATGACCAGACTGTTGAAAGCTTCTATGAAGACGTGGAATCGGCAATGAACAAAGTAAAAACACAGTACTCTGTACTGATGGGCGACTTCAATGCGAAAGTGGGCAAGAAGCAGGCTGGCGACCTGGCGGTAGGCGACTATGGGATGGGTTCTAAGAATAGCAGGGGAGAGCGTTTAGTAGAGTTCGTAGATAGAAATAATTTACGGATCATGAATATCTTCTTCCGTAAACGAGAGAACAGGAAGTGGACCTGGAAGAGTCCTAATGGCGAGACTAAAAATGAAATTGACTTCATACTATGCGTTCCCCCTGGTATCGTACAGGACGTGGAGGTCCTGAGAAAGGCGCGTTGTAGCGACCACAGAATGGTAAGGTCTAGAATTAGCTTGGACTTGAAGAGGGAACGGAAGAAGGTAGTGAAGAAGTCCATTAACGAGCTAGCGGTAAGAGGGAAAATAGAGGAATTCAGGACATCGTTTCAGAACAGTTGTTCAGCTTTAACTGAGGAAGACGATCTTAATGTTGATACAATGAACGATAACCTGACAGCTATCATTACGGAGTGCGCAGTAGAAGTAGGCAGTAATACAGTTCGCAGGATACCGGCAAGTTAACTCAGGAGACGAAAGATCTGATTAAGAAACGTCAAAGCATGAGGGCGTCTAACCGTGCGGACAGAATAGAACTAGCAGAGCTATCGAAGTTGATAAATGAGCGCAAGGTAACCGACATAAGTAAGTTTAATATGGACAGAATCGAGAATGCTCTAAAGAAGGAAGGTAGCCTAAAAGCGGTGAAGGGAAAACTAGGCGTAGGTAAAAACGAGATGTATGCGTTAAGAGACAGGGAGGGCAATGTCATTATCAATATGGATAAGATAGTTAAAGTAGGCGAAGAGTTGTACACAAATATATACAATAGCCAAAATAATCAGAAAGTTATGATACAGGCAGTAGCGCAGAGTAATAGGCTCAGACTATAAGGAGATCACTTGCGCGTCGGCACGGGACTGCACGGTAACCGAGGGAGAGGAAATGGCTGTTGCTCTAGCGGCCGCGGAGGGTTATCGCGTGAATAAGTCCTTAACAATTCTCACAGATCCGAAAGAGGCATGCCGTAACTACATTAACGGCAGAATAGGTCATAAAGCGCCCCAAATCCTCCTCCGCGCAGGCCTACCCAAAGATCACATTAGAAACACCATTTTCTGGATACCGGGACACACCGAGATAGAAGGCAACCAAAGGGTCGATAGAGTCGCTCGCGAGTACACTAACCGAGCACTCTTGAACGAAGACCCGGATGACTTCTTGAGGGTAATCCCGACATTCTAAATTATTACAGAGGGAGGAGAACAAAGTATCCTCCTCCTCACCACAAATTAAATAAACAAGAAGCAGTTTACTTGAGGAAATTGCAAACCGGAACCTTCCCCAATTTACACATCCTTAGCCAAATGTTACCGAACCGATACAGGGACATCTGCCCATGGTGCCGTGCAACACCCACCGTATACCATGTTACTTGGGAATGTGACAGAAATAAAGCATTCCATGGCTGAGAAAGTTCGAGTGCGGAGCTGTGGGAGAGTGTGCTCTCCAGTGGCAGCCCAATCTTCCAAAGAGGATTGGTCATCCATGCCCAGTGAGCGGCCAAACTCAGCAGTGCCATGGAATAGGGGCGCCGACCTCTGCAAGACGGAGGGAGACATCTGCTTGAAGATGAAGACATCTGTCTGACCGAAACACCTTGTTAGAGCATTAAAGTGTATCCTATCCTACCCTATGCGCCATCCCGCCAGTAACGTAAGAGGAAACAAAGAAAGCCTTAGGAGCAATGCAAAGGGGAAAAGCAGCTGGTGAGGATGAAGTAAATGCAGATCTGTTGAAGGACGGAGGGTAGACTGTGCTAGAAAAACTAGCGACCCTGTATGCGCAATGCCTTATGACCTCCACCGTACCAGAAGCTTGGAAGAACGCAAATATAATCTTTATTCATAAGAAAGGAGACGCCAAGGAATTGAAAAATTACAGACCTATCAGCTTACTATCCGTTGCCTACAAGGTATTCACTAAGGTAATCGTTAATAGAGTCAGGGCAACCTTAGGCTTTAATCAACCAAATGATCAGGCAGACTTTCATAAAGGATATTCTACAATGGACCATATTCACATTATCAATCAAGTGATAGAGAAATGTGCAGAATATAACCAACCCCTATATACCTGTACTGTATAGCCTTCGTTGATTACGAGAAAGCATTCGACTCAGTGAAAACCTCAGCAGTCAAACAGGCATTGCGGAATCAGGGTGTAGGAGAGCCTTATGTGTAAATACTGGAAGATATACATAGCAACTGCACCGCTACCATAGTCCTCCATAAAGTCAGCAATAAAATTTCAATAAAGAAGGGCGTCAGGAAAGCAGACACGATCTCGCCAATGCTATTCTCGACAAGGCAGACAGGCCGACTACTGGCCGCGTGGTCACAGAAAAGGAGTGGAGAAGTGCATTCCACATTTTATGCAGACCGCTTGCGGCAAGATGAGCGGTGGCGGCCATCCAACTGGCGTCTCAGTTCGACCGTGTGCTCTATTGGTGTGAACGTTAGCTCTGCATATATGAAGCTTCTTTTCCGCTGCAACGCCAGCGCTTCTGGTCGCGCTGCAAGGTCTGTCTATAGAAGAATAAATTGTTCACGTCACGGATTAAGAAATAAAAGGATCGAAGCTGCATGGTATTTTTCAGCGTCGCCTATTTTTGGGTTCTAATTCCAGGGTTGTTGCTGGAGTAAATAAAACGCGACAAACCCGGTTTAACCCACCTGCGATTAAATCCATTGAGCTGCTCACGCGTGCTCCCACTACGACTGTTCAGAAATGGCGTAATGGAAAAGCTTGCTTCCGGAAGAAGGAAAAGCTAAGCGCACGAAGTTTTCAGCTGCGCATACTTTGTGAGCATGCATGTACAGCCTTTATACAAATTTGCTCCGCTATAGGGCTCTGGTGCACAGAAACTTCAGTATTCATGTTAAATCGCTTAATATTTGTCCCCCTGTACGGAAACGTGCCGCACTGGCTTCGCGTGTGGAAAAGCAATCGGAGGCTACCCTATACTAAGACCTCCTGATGATTGCCTTTTGAGCGCTTGTGATTGCTATAATAGGTCCATATCTGTTTCACGTGCCTGACTAATTCTCTGTATTCAAAGACGCGATCCAGACAAATGTTTCCGTATGTGGGAACGTTCCATTGGTGGTGTGTTTTATAGCATGGCGGTGGGGCCCTACGGGGCTACACAGCAATCGCAAGTTCTCTGGCTTTCTGCTTGCCACCTTGGTCGAGGTTGCTTTTAACAGTTCTGTTGCCACTGGGTTTACTCTGTTAAGATTTGGGAGCCGTATGTAGGGCCTTAGAATTTTGGAACCTTCCAGAAGAGGAAAGGATTCGTTACCTGCTGACGATCTACAGGATACAACCGGGGTAGAAGTTTGGCAAGTTGGGCATATCTAATACGCACTAATAGAGGTATATGCCGGTTTACTTGATGCCTGCGGCGCAAACCACCCTTGTTGGTTTAAGAACTAGGTTGGTCGCGCAGTTGCGCCTGCGCGTGCGCAGCAGGCATCTGGTAAAGTGAGATATTCGTGTATTAGTATGTAGGCGTTGTCATAAAAACTTGTATTATGAGCTAATGGTGTAAAACATCTGCACTTCTTAAGGGCGAGGTTCATCTACAAGGTCTGAATTTATTGCTGGCCCCTTCTGACTGATGTTCTGCATGGTAAATATGACTCACTCTTTCCACTATGCAATCCCCGATCGATATCGGAGTGGGCGATGGCCAAAGCGCCCGTGTATGTGTCTTCCCTTCTTGGTCCCGTCTGCTGCGCTGTTTCCATGCAAACAAAGGTGTCTCCAACTACCCCTCTCTGCTTCTCTATATCGCTGCTCTCCAGATTCAAAATTAGCTGTGGTAGCCTTCAAAAGTGTTCGACAAGTGTAATATTTTTTGCCACGCAACCATTGGTTTACAGGAATAAAATAAACTGATAAAGCTGATAAAATACTGATAAAATAAGCTGATTTTTAGACACCTTTTGTGATTCACTATTTTATGTGTTCGTCTATTTCATTAATTCTTAAAAATGTTTATACACCTGGCCTACGCAATTAAGCTTGCTTATTGAAATGATAATTTAGAACATAGGATCTTCCTATGCATACTCAGTACCTGCTCTTCTAATCTTCCGTCAAAGTTTACTTTTTATCACCGTCATGTCGAAATCGGTTTCTTTATTTAATACCGCACAATATTAATTGCCTGAGACACCTCCGCAAGGCTTTCTGAAAATTTACAAAAACCTGGTTTGCAATAATGAGATGAAAATGACGCTTAGATGCCTCTTTTATAAATATGACTTATTACTGTTTGGTATACCATTCTTTTGTAATAATCTATCGACACGCATGAGGTTTTTCATTAAATCTCCGACAGACTTCACCCTCCTCCTGCAGCAAAGAGCGACAAAGAGCTGGAAAAAGCGGCACGTATCATGGCTATATGCTATGAAGCATGCAATTTGCTTTCAGTCGGATGTGTCCTTTTTTTTTTACCGCTTGTTCTCCCCGGTACTGTTGGCATCATTCTTCTGCAGTACAGCCCATGAGCGTGCAGCGAGAAATAATACCGAAACATTGTTATAGATGACAGCTTTCTTTCCGGGTGTCGTGTATCTCAGGGTTCTCGGTCTGTGTGTGCTTCACATTCGCGTTTGCGTTGCTTCAAAAATTTATCAGCCGCGGCAATGTATAAGTTTGTTTGCAACCTGCTCCATTATGATCCGCAACAGCTTCTAGCCATAGGAGCCTTGTATGTAAGTATAGGAATAATAAAGCACTAGGCAGCACATATGAATCGTTACCATTGGTATTTTCTTGCGGCTCCTGTGCGAGTGTTTCCTCTTCTTTAGCAGATCCTGAAAAAATATGCAAGTAAAAAAGCTAAGCATATATATCGAATTCATTTTATGCGCGAAAAAAGCATGCTGATACACCGCTACCTTCCTTAGAATCTCGTCAGTCACAGATGGCATTGGTATACTTTAATGTGGTTTCTATTTAGGTATTGAGTATGCTCAGAAATTGAAGACTCAAAGTACGAAGTAAGATGAGTATTGGGTATATTTCTTACACTACTGTAGACACTTGCCGAAAAAATTCTCTTTTGCAGCACCACTGAATGCATTAAAGATCTGGTTGCTCGCCTCGGAGGTTCACACGTCGACAACATACCGTATTTGGAATAATCACATGCATACATGTGCCGTCTTTTGCAAAGATAACCAAGCAAACGTATTTGTTTCCTAATCTCGCAGCGGAGTATTTATGGCGCCCATTTAACTAAAGGACGGCGTAAAGTGAGAACCTTTGTCCTCACCTTTGGAAGACTTTTGAGCTCCTGAGATGCCGTAAGGACCCCACTACATGCTGAGAAGCAAAACCCCGTGACGGCACTTTTGGCAAAGAGAATACATATGTGCAAATGACACTGACACCGCTGACGGCTAGAATCTTCGGAGGCATTCGGTAGCGGCCTCGCCCCGGTCGGAGCGTGAGCTAGACAGCGGGAATGATTTCTGCATCAGAAATGTGCATTCTTGTCTCCCCTCGCATTTTCTAATGACATTTAAAAGCTGACGACGAAGAGAAGTCTGTATCTAAGGTATTTGATAAGAAAAACAACAGACCACGAAAGATATGCGAAGAACAAGTTGCAAAAACGTTAGCATACAAAATATCTGGTGTAAACAAGATGGAATGCAAGACTGCAACCAACGGGATATCAGACGAAAGACCTCATCACGCATCGTTGTTCCCGAAATCTACCTCGAAATAGCAGAATGCTCTTCCTACTTCTATGTAGTCTCCTAGATACTACAGCTTTGGCACTCCAAAACGGTTGCGCTCGGCGTGGCGGCCAGAATTCGTCCGGAAACTGTGGAAGGCACGATTAACAACTGTAAGCTAATCCGTGCGTCATCTGCACTACTCTACATGAGAAATTCGTGCGTCGAGCGTCCTTTTTGTTTTGTTTGCTCCACCACTCTTACTCTCCGTGCTCATAAGTAGTAAAAGCTCGCGTGTGTGCAATTCTCCAGAAACGATTAGATTTATATCGCACTCGAGGGAATAGTTTTTTCTTATAATTCAGCAAGTTTTATACTGGTGCGAACGAACAAATGTACAAAAACGCGCAGATAAGAAGTATTGAACATGCAAACAGTAAGCGCGTTCCTGCATTAAAACTACTGCCTTCCGACAGCCATAGGAAAACCAAAGTTCGGTCTTTGGAGCAGATAAAGCAAAGATATCGTTTGTCTTCAGAATCTTGGATCTCTCGTGTAGGTGAAAGTGGATAACAGAAGTATTGCAGTAGGGCTGACAGAAATTCTCCTTTAAGGAGTACATAAACCAAAATCTTTGGTATACAGTAAGCACTAGTATATTGCCATGATGGTTAAAATCTTATCGAAGAATAAAAATCTTTACTAATGACTGATGCCATTAATTAGGCTTGTTTACTAGATCCAGACAGAGTAAGTAAAGCAAAAACAGGCGTACAGAAGAGATGCGGAAGGACACAAAAAATTGCTCGCCACTCGTATATAAGACGGAGGGACCTAAAGTAGTGTACGCGAATCCATGAGCGTGCTGACATGCTGTGGCCGTAAACTTTCAACATTCATTCCATGCAAAAAATATATTTGAACATTATTGTGGTTTGTGTAACAGGCTTTTAAAGTAGTCTCCATTGGAGTCTATACCGAGTTTCCTACGCTTCTTGAGCTATTCGAACAGGTTAGGAAAAGTTTTTTCCTTTTCTGGCACGGCTCTGAGCTCCTTGATCTTGGAGCCCTGGATACATGGTCTCCACGTTATCCATCCAACGTCCTTTTAGGGTTCTTTTGACACGCGAAAACGGAAAAAAAATCGCATGGGGAGTGCTCAGGGGATTACTGCGGAATCAAAAGTACAGTAATGCTGCGTTTGGAGAGAAATAGTGTGACGTTGAGAGAAATGCGTGGCCTTGCGTTATCGTGAAGAGGGCTCCATTGTGCGGATGCGTATTGGCCAGGGTGATGGCGTCGCAAGGCAACACGCATGCATTTCAACACAGATATATAAAATTCTTCGTTCGATCTCTGCCCTTGTGGGACAGACGCGTGGTGTATCAAACATCTGGCATAGAAAAAAAAACTATGAGCATAGTCTTTGTTTTGGTCTGCTGTCGCCGCAGATTTCTCGACGCCGGAGAACTCACGGACGCCCGTTCGGCATTCTTCCTTTTCGTTTGAGGGTCGTAATTAATACACCATTTTCTCTTTCAGCAATGATGCTGCCGAGGAAGGCAGCATCTTTGTCTGCCTCGAAGACCAAATGAGCAAATACTGATGTACGCGTGTCCTTCTGGTCCTGTGTAAGCCATTGTGACAATAGACTGACATTCAGTTTTTTTTTCCATAAGTCCTTATGCAGAATTTGATTTCGAGAACGTCTGGTAGCGTATACGAAATGTAATGTTGTGCTCTTGCTGCATGATTTCTCTGATCCGAGCCACGTTGTCTTCATTCCGTGATGTTTATGGGCGCCCCTGTGCCGTATAAACGGTGCAGTAATACCTTGCGGAAACCGCCATCGGTCTCTGGGAGTAATCATCGACCGAAATCTAACATGGACCTCTTGTATTTTATATATAAAAAGAAAGTGACAACAATTGCACAAGTTCTCGCCTTTCTTGGGGGAGTCGTGAGGAGTGTCAGTGCGGTCGATGATGCAGCTGTACAATGCTTTATTCATGAGATTCCTTCGGCACAGCCTTTCTGCACTTGTAAACATTCGAAAAACCAACATACGAAATCCACAAAGCCGCAACTGTACTCATCGCACTGGAGCATCCAGTCCCTACCTACTTAACAGTTGACGCACTTAGGGCACACTTTCGACACATCTCGCGGATTCCCTCTCACCATCTTGCCAGTCTTCCTATTACCACGCCGCGCACATCGTTCACAAACACCACTAAAGGGGCTTTGAAATGGGCTCTAATAAAGTTGCGGCATGCCTGGGATGTTAAAGCACGCCGCTTCACGAAATGCATCCAGCAAGAATTTTTTAATTCGCTCTGTAGAAACAGTTATCTGTAGTCGAAATTCGATTTTCCGCGTCTTCGCGCTTTCACCTCTCCACTCGTCGCTTCTTGCACGCTGGAAGGTCGGCGCTCCTCCTCCGACCCCTCCTCCGTGGGAAAGCTTCCTGACCCGCCAGAGCTACGGGGCTTATTGGCCGCAGCCATGGTAGCTGCCTGACGTCTGAAAGAAGGTAACCAGTAGCCGTTTCTCAACACGTATACGTAGATGCGAGCGACGGAGGAGGGTGCGAGGATGAAAAAGTCGCCGGAAAGGGATCGCCAACTTTCGCGCGTTATTGTGGGTTTTATTTGGCTCAGCTGTTCATGACAACACAATGGAGTGATTGAGCAAGTTCATGTCCTCTCCTCGGAAGGTGATTCAAAGCCTCTTAAATGAACGTCGCGCCATTCTGCCATCCCAGTTTGCACCCGCCTCTAGACCATCCTTGCCACTTCGGAGCCTGCACAATACCCGTGCGCTTCTTTAAATACCTTGCATCAGGAAGAAGACCGATTTATCGCCGATAGAGCTAAAACGATTCACTCTTGAATATTTCTATGAGCACCATGCAAACCGGGTGCACGTCTACACCGACGGCTCATTGAACCCCATCAGTCCTCGGGATCCGTGGTCATCCCCTCGAGGACTACTAAAATCAGAGTAAAGATAGCTCACCAGACTTTTTCGACGGGTAGAGAACTCACCGCTATTCGTGTCACTGTTGAACACATCAATCAGTAGCACCCTCAGCAGTGGTCTATTTTCACTGATTCCAAAGCAGCCCTCCAAGACTTACAAGCTGCTCTTCGCAGCGGAGTCTATGAACATCTTTTTTCGGAAATCCGACAACTACATCAGTCTGCCATCAATAAAGGGCACGACATTATCTACCAATGGCTGCCAGGACACAGCGGCATATCAGGCAACCACCGCGCAGACGAGGCCGCGCGAACTGCTCACCACGACGGTGATTTTGTGTCGATCCCCATTTCGAGATCGCACGCAGTGGGCAGGCTTCGCGCACTTGCGTGGGACATCACGCTTGCCGCGTGGAATTCAGGCCAGTTTTCGAATTCACGTTTAAATTCTTTGGACCCATATCTGAAGCTCCGGCTTCCATCCGTCTTACCACGACGTGAAGCAACGTTGTTGTGTCGCCTGTAGCTTGGTGTAGCTTTCACCTACCATTACTCTTTCTTAATCGGTATGGCTGATATGCCTGCATGTGCTATCTGCGGGTGTGACGAGACTATACATAGCCCACATTCTTTGTGAATGCCCTGCCTACAGTGCCGAAAGGCATTCTCTCTGCCGTGCGCAGGAGCGTCTAGATCCACGCTCGCTGAAGCAAATGGAGATTCTCGGCCACTGGCCGCGGTGATCGTCGGCGGTGAAGGCCTCCAAGGCACTGCTCCGCTTTTTGAGGACTTCGGGCCTGCACTATAGGCTGTGACTTTACCGAACGCTTGCGGACTTTGCATTGCGACTTCAATTTCCTGCTACTCTTTTTTCTCTTTCATTTTTTATCCCCTCACCTCTTTTCTCGAGTGCAGGCTAGCAAACCGGTTATTCTTCCGGTTAACCTCTTTGCCTTTCCTCTTCTCCGCTTCCTCCTCCTTTTCATCCTGACGTTTGTCGCCTTCCACCGACGTTCTTTCCGAGACAAAGCTCGTGTGTCACTCGAACACTCGTTCCCGCGATAACGTCTCGTTGCCGTACGTAAGCCTCATGACGAAGCTAATACATCTATGTGGTGCTCTTTCCAAGCATCAAACGAATGTATACTCGTATGTTAAAGCACTCCTCAAGGTGGTCATCCACTTTGCCACAGTCACTCACAGTAGAATGGGTCGTAGGCTGCAGGCAATGTCGTTTTACGCGACACAACGTATACAGCTCATGCGCTCGAAGAGCCGTCGGCGTCGTAGTTGTGAGCACCACGCGTCGGAAATATTCGGGGGTGGCGAAAAATCCACGCACAATCAATGAAAATAAAAACGGGGTTTAGGCCGGCAATCGAACCAGGGCCATAGCCGTTCAAGACGGGGGCGCTTCCACGAGGACTCGACGCTTGAACATGAATAAAGGCGCGTCTAGTGAATGCGCGAGTTTCTTAGAAACCTGTCTTCGAGATCTGTACAGAGGCTTATATGAGTAATTATGAGCATGTAAATTACAGATATCAGAATTCAGCCAGCACCATATGTTCCAGGTACATATCCTCCGTGCTTGGCGTGCCGTCGTATTGCCATCTAGTGAGGCCCACTGAAACCCTCCTTCTTCATGCGCGCCGCTGGCCCGGCAGATGGCCCGCACGGCGTAGGAGACCTTTAAGGTGACCTAAGCCTATGTATGAAAAAAAAGTAACCTAATCTCCTCTCTCCTAATCCTATGTCAGCGCTCCTTCTCCCAGCTCACCCGGGCGCCGACTGCGGCGGTACCTACCTAGGCAAGGGGAAGCTAGCAGACGCCCCCAACGCTAGCCCTTTCGCGCGAGGTAAACCACGCGTGCTTTTTATGCCTTGGCTGCTGTCGAAATGAGATCATGAGATTTTTAAAAAAATATTTACTCAAATAACTGCTCCCTCAGGGCCCTTGCCCAGCCAAGGATAGGTGCTGAGGCTACCTATGTGCCATAGAACACAACACGACACTGCCTATGTGCCATAGAACACAACACGACACAACAACACACAACACAACACACAAATAACTGCTCCTAGCAACGTCAAACTGCTTTATAGAATTATTTCTGTGCTGTAATCGCTTTGATTGTGTAGCACGCGGAGTAGGTGGCGTGCGCGGCAGAGCTGGCAGCCCATCCTCAGAGTGTTGTTTCCCAACGCTCGAGCTTTGGCGCGCCGTGGATACGCTCCCAAATCAAATGTTTGTGGCCTTTTCTGTTTTCAATTCAGCCGCAGTGAGACCAAGACATTTGAGACAAAAAATTATAGTTACTGAAACAACTGCCCCGAACCATATTGCACTGCTTTATCGGAGCCATTTGTACCCCGATCGCTTTGATCGCAGTGCACAGGGTGGAAGTGGCATGTGCGAGCGAACTAGCGGCGCAGCAGTGAACAATCACGGAGTGTTGTTTTTCGACCGGTAACTTTTGCCCAATCTACTTCGAAATTTAACTCCGCCAAGAGCAAGTTTATTTACCTATGGTTTTGGGCTGTGGACCGTCCTTCAACAGGGTAAGATGATGCCTGAACAAAAAGGTCCGTGTTTTCGGAGCTCCCCCACGCGCACGCCAAATTTCTTCCTCTCTTCCCTCTGTCGAAACACCTTCGTTATGAAAGTGGCGAGTTTGACAAACTGAAAGTCACTCTGCTACAGAGCGGCTTCCAAAATACCCGTGGTGGTGGTGAAAAGCCTTTATTTAATGAAAGAGGTGAGGCTCTTTAATACCCGTGAGTGTGAGCAACGAGAACCATACTTTATATTAAGTTTAATACGGTGCAGGCCTGCATGAATGATAATCCTGATACTCTCCACACTTTAGCGGTAAGAGATATACTGAAATTCGCAGCCCCCTGACTGTATCGTGATCAGGTCAAGCCAATTTGCGTGCTTTCTTCCAAATTGCGCCTTTCTTCTCCGCCTACCATTCTTTCCTAGCACATTGCCAAGCACTACAGCTGAAACTATTATGGCCACAAACCATACTACCCCGACGCCCCCCTTCCTTTCTTCCTTTTTTTTCTTTTCTCTGTTTTGCAAATTGAACTAAGAGAGCGCTGCTCGATACAGAATTGTTGGACAGTAGGCCATTCCAATATGGAATCTTGGGTGATTTCGCGTTTTCCAAATGGCTAATTAAAAGATGCAAAAAGCACTTTCCTGCCTGTGTTTGTTTTTCAGCTTATCGGGCGATTGCCTTAGTCACTTTCTTTCTGTTGTTCTTCTCTCACTATAAGCTTCTTGGGAAGGGCCCTCTTTGTTCCTTCAGAATGGAACACATGGCGGAAGTGCTCTTCTCAAGAGCGGCTACGGGAGGTATAGTGCTCAATCTCCGCAGCGCCCACCTGCGGGATCCGCTTTACACACGGCGTCTGGCCAATCTGCTTCTCTGCCGGTACGGCCGCGCCGCCGTCGTAACTAAGCATTCAACTGTCAACAACTGCACCTTTGAGGACCGGGTCGCGCTCTGGTGCATATGCGCGCTGCGGTGTTTTCTCTGTTTTGTTCCTTGCTTACTGCGTTCTTATTGTCTCTGCTATTTCCTTTCCTTGTGTTTGAACGTCTCACTTCCGCTGAAAGAGGCCTCCCTCAATAATATTTCTTGCCAGCGTTTCCTTGCAGGCAACTACCCCACTCACCTCCGCCTTTTTTTCTCGTTTGCTCGCTTTGCAGCCGAACACTTTTCTCTTAATCGACATGATTAGTCTTGCCTTTCGCTGTTTGTCTCTTTCGTCATCTCTTTAAAGGTCTAAAGAAGAGCGTTTTCTCCTGTCGACCCGCAATCGGTGCTCAGAAAAATATTTGTGTTCAGACATCATCTTACCCCGATAAAGAACGGACCACCGTCCCAAGCCCTTGGTAAATAAATTTCTTAAAGCCTACTTCAACTCTTCTCTCTCCCCTTCTGCATATATATATTATATATATATATATATATATATATATATATATATATATATATATATATATATATATATATATATATATATATATATATATATATATATATATATATATATATATAGGAAGACCACCAGAAATTAAATAAATAGCAGCATTTGATTCACTACGTCTCGGCTTGAGGACCAGCTTTTTTCACGTTTTTCGACAATCGAATGCATGTGTGTGTGTGCATGTGAAACTATTTTAAAAACATTAATATTAATTTTATATAATATTATGCAGTCTTACGACATTTAATTGTTTTCGTTATGCTGGCCGTTACATCAATTGAGGTCCATTTTTTTCTGTATCGACAGAAGCCTTGTCTTAGCTGACTTTTTCGCTTTGATTTCTTGAGGGTAGTCGTCGAGATCTGTAGTAGAGTCTAAGTGTGCTACCTTTGATACAGGCGAAGCATACAAAACATTGCATTTACCGCGGGGGTTGCCAGCACTGCTACGTGCATAGGTTGTGATGTGAGACGCCCGTAATTGGAAACGCTGTATTTTCATTGCGGGCTGTAAGAAGACGAGTGTCTACAGTCCTGAAATCCACGGAGACAGCTGTGACGGCAAGTAATCAGGTATGCGGCCAGTAAACTACTCGATGGCATCAAATGTAAGTACAGCACGAGTGTTTACGCAAAAACAGTATATAAATGTAGAATTGCGCAATGGCAACACTTTATCATGGACAGTTTTCAAAATAGAACTGCCGTTTAGTCCTCAGGGCGTAAACTTTTATTAATTAGGGATGCACACCCTGTCGCTACTGCAATGGGATTTCTCGGAATTGCGAGTATGAAGCGTTTAATTTGAGTGTCCGGGTCAGGCTGGTTACGCCCTCTAAGGAAAGAAGGCGTCGGCTAAACACATATTAGCCGCGCCCTGTGACAGCTAGCAGCGGCGGCATTATTGAACGAAATTTCACATTTAAACAAAAACAGGAACGACCGCCGCTGATGATTAGAAATATGTCTAGAAATTAAAATTCGACAATTTATTTAAAATGGCCCGGAAATGATTGAGACCAATGTATATACGCAAGTTGAGCATCTTAAAGAGATTTTTCTCTACTAAAACACAGTAACAGGGACATCGGCACACGACAGAAGAGGACGTTAGCAATGCTTACCCTGCATGAAAATAATGCTTAGAGCGACAACGAGCAGAGCTGGAGAATTCATCTTCTGGCAGCGCTTGGAAAGGATGGGCGTTGTGAGTTTTTATAGCCAGCAATTTACGTCGCTCTCAATGCTCACGTTCACAAGTGTTCTCGTTGTATTGTAGTCAAACAATACCAAGAGTTCGAAGAAAAACGTTACCCTCAAAAGCAATAACAAAACGAAACGTTCCGGTAAAAAAAAAACATGAGACGAATATATTTCATTCTGTATCCATTGAAACGTTATGACACGAAATATGAACTTTTCTTTAGAGTGCTCAGGCATATCTGCAGGGTTAATGAAACGAAAGCTGTTTCTCTTTTTGCTTTACAGTAAGAGATATCAGAGGTTTGGCAGGCTACTATCTTCATGTACACTGCACCTAACGTCGCTATTAATTCCGCTTTGTCTTCGTTGAAGCACTGCGGATAAGGTTCATCATCATCATCAGCAGTAGCCTGACTACGCCCACTGCACGACAAAGGTCTCTCCCATGTCTCTCCAATTAACCCTGTCCTTTGCCAGCTGCGCCCACCGTATGCCGCTAACTAATAAATTTCGTCTGCCCACCTAATTTTCTGGCTCCCCCTGCTACGCTTGCGTTCACTTCGAATCTACTCCGTTAGCCTTAAGGACCAGCAGTTATCTTGCTTTCGCATTACATGCCCTGCCCAAGCCCATACCTTCTTCTTGATTTCGACTAGGATGTCATTAAGCCGCCTTTGGGCCGCCGCTGTGGCTCAATGGTTATGGTACTCGGCTGCTGACCCGAAAGACGCGGGTTCGATCCCTGCCGCGGCGGTGAATTTCAATTAAGGCAATATTATAGAGGCCCGTGTACTGTGCGATGTCAGTGCACGTTAAAGAACCCCAGGTGGTCGAAATTTTCGGAGCCCTTCACTACGGCGTCCCTCGTAGCCTGAGTTGCTTTGGGACGTTAAACCCCCCTAATCCAAACCGAACCATTAAGCCGCGTTTTTTCCCTCACCGACTTTGCCCGCTTCCGGTCTCTTAATGTTACACCTATAATTTCTCTTTCCATAGATTGCTGCGCTGTCCTTAAAGAGGCACTCAGGAGAAACTGAAGTTGGCTTGTATCGCTAGAATACCAGCTCCTGATCACAAAAACACAAGTCTTACTGAAAACAAAGCTCTTGTAAGGCAGAAAATAGCAAGAATCACAATACAGGTATCGCCTCCACAGGCCAATCTCCCAAGTAGATGTGTGAAGACGTCATAGGACAGGAGATGTCACCTGGGAGGAATTTTCCTTCCTACTTGTGGCGCGAATCTCTGAGGCTGACGAAGAAAGATTGCGCGGTTCAATATTGAAGTAAGTTTTTTTTAAACCGATAGTGCACTTTTATCACACAAGGAAGACAGACAAAAGACAACATGAATGTTGGAGCAAATAAAACCGATGCATGGCTGCGCCACAGACGGCCAGGAGAGTTTCTATTTGTTATGGGGATTCGCCTCTATGAGCAGTGCGTGCCCCGTGGTTTTGTTTTTGACTCGACTCGATTTGCAAGCGGGGAACAGCAGAGGAACTCCAAGTGCCGCTTCAAGGGCTAGTTAACCTTTGAAGGAGCCTGTTAAGGCTGGTCAGATGATCGCCATGGTCGATGAAAAACTATGATAGCACGATGGTCGGTGATCGTACAAGGCAGTTCGCAGTATAAAGAGCACTTGTGTCTTCGCACGCTCGCACTGCGAAACATTCCCAGCTGTGCCAGTCAACTTCAAACTACTTAACGGAAATCGTTTATCAGGTACGGGAGACAAGTTACAAGGCAGTTCAGAAAAATTGCTGATGGCCTAGCTCTGTTAGGCCAGGATATACGTAGCGAAAGCGCGGAGACTTCAACATCGGAAGAATTCATTCACTAGATGCGCCTTTATTCATTGTTAAATTGTCAGCCATCGTGGCGGAGTGGTAGCGGTTCCGCTCAGGTATTTTTTTTATTCAGTGAGTGGGCTGGGGGTTTCAGTGGTTCCCGTAGATGCCGCCACCGAATACGTTGGTTCGCGGTTAAGCGCATGCTCTGTTAAGGCGCGTTTATTCTCCGGCGTAACGCGCGCGCGCACGCTGCACGGCGACGTCACGTCGGCCAAAGCGAGACCATCTATATATACTCCTACTGCGCTTGACCGCCGACGCGTTCGTCTGACCGCGCTGGCGGAGACTTGGAGCATGTCTCAATTTCGCGCCGAGTGCGCCAGCCGCCGCCGGCCCGGACCGATTCGGCTCCGCGGCGAGGTGCGCATTGTGACGTCATTCAATAGTTTCGGCAGTTGGGCGGAGCTGTTCTTTTCAAGCTCTCGGCTAATTTAGTCCATTCACAGTGCACGTGTGAAGGTACATGCAAGTGGGTGAGAGAGCCCGATCCAGTGGAGCCCGTACCTCCGGAAACGCGCGGAAGCCGTTGAAGCGTCGTGCGCCGACTTTGCTTTCAAGCCGCCAACTTTACATGGCCAGGATTCTGGTTCATCCGCTCCTAGTTCACAACGCCGCCACCACGGGCCGCATGAAGTTGAGCTCCTCCTCCTTCTCTTACATTCTTCCTCCCGGTTTGAGAGAGAGACGCTAGTAAGCATCGCCCATTGTCCGCTTTGTGTGTCCTCCCCTCAAGCCAAGCTCCTCGGGAGGGGGGTACCCTTCGCGTTTCTGTTTTTTTTTCCACCCAGCGTGTTCGAAACGGGCTGACTGTGCGGCTCCCCTAGTCTGTTCCTTTACTGCGGTGCAAGAAAAGAAAGAAGTCGGGTTGGGGTTGAAGCGGTGTAGACGCCCCGTCTTTGTCCGACTTTGAGGGGCCATTTGTCGAAAACTACTGGCGGTATATATGCACATCACACAAGATATGGCTAAACGTTCAAGAATTGTGCCAAGGCCCAGCTATCACTCAGTGAGTCCAGAGCATAATGCGTGGAATAGAATTTTTTTAGCGCTGCACCCAACTTCTCCCCGTGGGACGGTCTGTGTCTTCATGGTAAATGGTGTTTTGCTGTACAGAAAATCTGATGACTGGTGACAGAACAGAACTAGCGGCCGTATAAGCATCAGTAAGAACCTTGTGTTGCGCATTTGTTTACACGTCAGTGTTTTTATTTTTTCGAAAGAGGTTGCAGTTATAACCTGACTCACCATAATTGTCAAGTTTTTTCGCAACGGGGAAAAAAATTACGGACAACAATTAAGTCTACTGACGAGCTGTGAAGGAGAAAGCTTGCAGCGTGGTGTTCGGCTGCGGCGATGGCGTGCTGCTCTAATGCAATGGCCAGCCAAGCTGATCAGTTCACGCCGCCCGAATGGAAGTTGATGAAGGCGACGATACCCAAACCCAGCTCGAGCCCCTGTGCTTCCTTTTTTCGAGTTGAGTTGTCGACAGAAGGACGAAAGGAAAAGCACGGGCTTGCTTACTGGCTCAATGCGGAGCCACGCCCAGCTGCCTGCGTGCTGATAGTAGGAGGTGAAAGATGGGAGTAAAGAGACAGAAGAAAAGCGCGCGCAATACCCCCGTAGGCCACGGGCCAATCCCGGAGGCAGTGCAATACCGGGCTGACCTGTGCCAGAGTGCGTTACGCCAAGCACTCCGCCATACTTTCAAAAATATGCGTAACACCCAAGCCTCAAGGGCCCATATGAGATATTAAGCCAGGTATGTGAATGGCATCCCCCTTCGAAAGCGGACCGGGGATTGAGCCACACCCGAATACTCGATCCTGTGCTTCCTTGCTATCGCTCCCCTTTATATTTCTCCTCGATATCATTTCCCTTTCTCCTCCGCCGGCTGCAGCTCGGGTGGTTAAGATATTAGATAGCAATTGCCACGGCCGGCAACATTATTTTCCTTCACTTTTGATGCGAAAGCTTCACTATGCTACCTCGTAACGATTTCGCGGTGCCACGCGAGCCCCCTTGAGCACGAATCCGTTTATTTGTGGCAAAAAATAAATAAATAACCTGGCCCTTGCAACCGTGGGAGACCTCGACGCCGCCTGCTGCACCTTGCAACCGCGCCGTTCAAGGAATCACAATCCGTTGGCCCCAAAGCCCCGGCCAGCCTCCGATAGGCGTGACGCGCCGACCTTGACTTGGCCCCTCGTGACTCCGCGCACTGGGGTAGTGATATTAAATTTGCAACGGCTGCTCACGGCGGAAGGGGGAAATGACCCGCCGGCGCCTAACCTAACCCTGCTCCCTCAAAAGCATCGCACGCTCTGTGGGTCTGAGGTTGCTGAAATGCAGGTTGGAGTGTTTTCGAAAACATTGTCGTCGGGTTCGGGAACGGGATCCATCGTAACTCTGGCAAGACGCCGGTGCAAACGTAAACGAAGTGACGGTAGCGACTCCCGATAGATGCCTTCAACGTGCGGCGGCGGTAGCTTTCATTTCGGCTGCCGCTAGACCGCCCCGCTTGGAGTCCTTGGGGTCTCCTTTCCTAAGAATTAAGATAATGTTAGCATTCTTCCAAGTTTCTGGAACGGTCGAGGTCATAAGGCATTGCGCATATAGGGTCGATAGTTTTTCTAGCACAATCTACCCTCCGTCCCTCAATAGATCTGCTGTTACCTGTTGCTCACCAGCTGCTTTTCCCCTTTGCAATGCTCTTAAGTCTTTCTTGACCTCCTCTTTCGTTACTCAGAGAATGACGCATTGGTGTGCGCTACTGTCTCTGTCATTAACGGTCTGGTTATATTGGCTGCTCTATAGATTAATGTAGAACCCTTCGGCTACTTTAACTATCCTATCCATATTGGTAACGGCATTGCCCTTCTTGTCTCTTAACGCATACATATGATTTTTACCTTAGCCTAGTTTCCTCTTCAGCGCATTTATGTTACCTCAATTTTATGCTCGGTTCTCTCGATATTAAACTTCCGTATGACATTTCTTAGAGAGGGATAAACAACTTCAAACAGTTCCTAGTAGATTTGATAAACATTAACGGTCATGCGGCTATGCGCACTTCTTTCCCCTTTCGTAAACTAAGAGGAAATGGTAGTTTCAGTATAAGAAATTTTTAACCCTAGCAGTTTACCGCTGGCTACTTTAAACCTAGGCACAGTCTTGTTACACTACTATACAGTTTGTGCCCCACATTGCCGTTACAAAAACCTAGTAACTGTTCCGTTCGACGCGAAGGAACAGCGGACAGTGTGGCTCAGGCTGAAATTCTGCAAGAGACAAAAGTACAGAGTGCCAAACTTAATCTGCAAATTTAAAACACTAGAACCAGCAGGGATCTAAATCTGCAAAGAAAACCAAAAATCTCTCAAATATAGTCTGGCAATGACGTAATTATGTAAACAGGTTTTGTACATAGTCATGGAAATTAACACCTCAAGCAAGGCAAAGCAGTTAAAACCGACGGAAAATCGTGTTCAGCCTAGGTTTGTCGCTTTTCGGTTGATCAAAAGGTATATGTTTAGATCAATCACGCTGCCAGTCAGGGCTCTATGTTGGGGCTGCATTTCAACCCTGGTGTGCGCTATTTTCTAAAATCCTTCTTTGAAGGCAGCAAACCTGCGACACGCTTCATTAGCGACGCCGTCAGATCATTTCGACAAACTTCTTGATGTGGTGCTAATAAGCTTAAGACGAGACTATCGCACACCGCGTGAGCTCTCAGGATTAATTGTCACACTCCATCCTACCGCCACCACCGGCAGTTAATCCGCCCCGGCAATTTGTACACAGCAAACCAATGGATATACGTCGACCAACATCAACTCATGCGACGTAGTCCTTTCGCGACTTATACGAAAAACAGGATGCTCACTTGCGAAATGGCTCCGTCGTGATATACGCAAATGGAAGCATCGAGGCCTGCGAAATGAAGACTGCAGTTTATTGCCCGCAAAATACTGCCCTTAATAGCAGTCCCTATTGAGACTCCCGGAACATCCCTTGTACTTCTGTGGCCGCCATTCCCTTGCTGCATATGGCCTTCATAGTCACGCCGAAGCTGATTCGCATAGAATGAACTGCACGTGACCTCCTGAGCTCCCCAATCCGTGAAGATTCTGCGACACTCATTGCCTCGGTTATAAATATGAATGATGCCACACTTCTTTTAAAGAGAAAGGAGCACCTACGGACCCGCACACGTGTTCTCGTCCCTTCGTGTGCGCTAATTCTTTCCCACTGTCCTGCCCGTGCTAAGGTTGCGCTTAGGAGGAGCCGGGTCCGGGTTTCCCTCACTACTGGCTTAAATCTAACAGGCCTGAATTTCGAGCCTTGTCTGTTCCCGGTGATTTCTCTTTGATTTTAGCAATAATATTCTTACCCCTGTTTTTTCCTCGATGCGAGCTGCTTCTTCAGCTTTCTCAACTTTAGCGCAAGAGGGTAACTTCCTGGGCTAGTTGGTTCATAATGCACAGAATGTGGAACCAGCGAAAAGAGACACAGGACGACAAACAGGGGTCAGACACATACAACGCCGCTGGACTTACAACTGATTTATGCCAATGAAGACACCAACATTTCTGTTTTTCTATGCGAGCGCACACTATCAACAAGGTGAAGGAAATAAATTACGACGATGGAAATTGACACTCGTTTTCGGAGATAATAATTGAAAGATTGCTTACGCATGTCCGCTTATTCCTTCTAATAAAAAACACTACCAGCAACTCAGGCTCGCATATTGATTTCCCCCGACCGATAAAACTAGCGAGGTGAACCCGAAGGGGAACAGTTGCAGACAGGGGCCACTTGAATCTTCTTCCAGCTCTTTTCCATGGGCATTACGTACTTTTCGGATTGCTTTTTCAATGCTTTCCCCAAGAATTCAGCTATCTCCAGCTAAACCGAAACTCTCAAGTGGTCAAACGACTCCACGATACTTTCATCAACTTTTTTTTAAGGCATTTAAAAAGCACAAGTTTCCGATGCTGCGCTCCACCAACTTCGAATGTGCTGATTCATACTACAAAAGCGCCTGTTTCGACTTAGGTGCCTATTTCCTACACACATGTTGAGGTAATAAAGTCAATTCTGAATCTGTTAATCTATTTTTACTGCCACACGGAACATCTTTGGGAAAGTCGTCTTCTTACAAGAGGAGGTAAAAGTGTGTAAAGTCTGGACTGCCAGAAGGGTAAGCATGTCGGTTTCAGTTAAATTTCGAAGTGTTCAAAGAGAGAGAGAATGAAAAGGAAACGCAGGGAGGCTAACCAGATGTGAGTCTCCGGTTTGCTACCCTACACTGGGGATGGGGGATATGGGTTAGAAAGATGACAGAAAGGAAAACGCAAAAAAAGGAACGCGCACACATGGAGACACACACACACAAGGCGTTCAAGTTAAAGTCTTTCACACAGGCTGGTAGATTGTAAGAAGCGCAAAAGCGCTTGCACGGCCTTCTTCTGCGACGGTAGGTCCTTTCGATGTTGTAGAATTCTTTTTTCGGATAGCGGTTGGCCATCCAGATGGTCAAGTTCGTGGCTGAGGCATGCCCTCTGTGGACTGTACTGCGGGCAGGAGCACAATATATGGCCAATTGATTCTTCATGGCCGCAGTGGTCACAGGTTGGGGTGTCGGTCATCCCTATGCGGAAGGCATAGGCTTTAGTAAAGGCAACACCCAACCATAGTCGATATAAAAGCGTGGCGTCTCTACGGCGAAGCTGGGATGGCGCTCGAAGACAATGTAGGATCAAGTGAGTACAATCGCGTATTTCTTAAATGTGGCTCATTCCATTGCGACTCGGTGCACTGCCGAGCAAGTAGGCGGAGCTTCCGTGCCGCGTCAGTTCTAGAAAGAGGAATTGGGACGTGGCGCTCCTCAGTATGGGCTGAGCGGGCAGCGTGATCCGCCCGTTCATTGCCGATAATCCCGCAGTGACTTGGAAGCCACTGGAACGTTATTTCATGGCCGGCATCACTTATATGGTGTAACGTCTCTGTAATATGGGAGATTAGTTGTTCGTGCGGTCCGCGTCGTAGAGGTGACAGTAGAGACTGCAGTGCTGCCTTCGAATCGCAGAATATTGTCCATTTGTGTGGCGGTTCATCACCAATGTGATCATCATCATCATCATCAGCCTTACTACACCCACTGCAGGGCAAAGGCCTCTCCCATGTCTCTCCAATTAACCCTATCCTTTGCCAGCTGCATCCACCCTTTGCCTGCAAACTTCTTAATCTCATCCGCCCACCTAACCTTCTGCCGCCCCCTGCTACGCTTACTTTCTCTTGGAACCCACTCCGTTACCCTTAGGACCAGCGGTTATCTTGCCTTCGCATTACATGCCCTGCCCAAGCCCATTTCTTTCTCTTGATTTCGACTAGGATGTCATTAACCCGTGTTTGTTCCCTCACCCACTCTGCCCGCTTCCGATCTCTTAACGTTACACCTATCATTTTTCTTTCCATGGCTCGCTGCGTTGTCCTTAACCTAAGCTGAACTCTTTTCGTTAGCCTCCACGTTTCTGCCCCGTAGGTGCGTACCGGTAAGATTATGCTGTTGTACACTTTCCTCTTGAGGGAAATTGGCAAACTGCCACTCATGATCTGCGAGAATTTGCCATATGCGCTCCAGCCCATTCTTATCCTTCTAGTTATCTCCCTCTCATGATCTGGATCAGCTGTCACTACCTGCCCTAAGTAGACGTATTCCGGCACAAGTTCTAGGCTCTCGCTGCCAATTGTGAACTGTTGTTCCCTTGCTAGGCTGTTGAACATTACCTTGGTTTTCTGCATGTTAATTTTTAGACCCATCGATCTGCTCTGCCTGTCTAACTCGTTGATCATGATTTGCAGTTCACCTCCTGAGTGACTCAGCAAGGCAATGTCATCAGCAAATCGCAGAATATTTAGGTATTCTCCATTTATTCTTATTCCCAACTGTTCCCAATTCAGGCTTCGAAATACCTCCTGCAAACATGCGGTGAACAGCATTGGCGAGATCGTGTCTCCTTGCCTGACGCCCTTCCTTATTGGAATTTTATTGCTGACTTTATGGAGGACTATAGTAGCTGTGCAGTTGCTATATATATCTTCCAGTATTTTGACATAAGGCTCTTCTACCCCCTGATTACGCAATGCCTGTATGACTGCTGAGGTTTCCACTGAGTCGAATGCTTTCTCGTAATCAATGAAAGCTATATATAGAGGTTGGTTATATTCTGCGCATTTCTCTATCACCTGATTGATAGTGTGAATATGATCTATTGTGGAATATCCTTTACGAAAGCCTGCCTGATCATTTGGTTGATTAAAGTCTAACGTTGCCCTGACTCTATTAGCGATTACCTTAGTAAATACTTTGTAGGCAACGGATAGTAAGCTGATCGGCCTGTAATTTTTCAAGTCCTTGGCGTCTCCCTTCTTATGAATTAAGATAATGTTTGCATTCTTCCAAGCTTCTGGTACAGTTGAGGTCATAAGGCATTGCGTATACAGGGTGGCTAGTTTTTCTAGCACGATGTCCCCTCCATCCTTCAATAGATCTGCTGTTACCTGATCCTCCCCAGCTGCTTTCCCCCTTTTCATTGCTTCTAAGGCTTTCTGTACTTCATCTTTCGTTACTGGTGGGATGACGCATTGCTGTGCACTGCTGTCTTTCTCATTAGCGCTATGATAACATTGACTACTGTACAGGTCTGTGTAGAACTCTTCGGCTACGTTAACTATCTTATCCATATTGCTAATGACATTGCCCTGCTTGTCTCTTAATGCATACATCTGGTTTTTACCTATGCCTAGTTTCTTCTTCACTGTTTTTAGGCTACCTCCGTTCTTTATAGCATGCTCGATTCTCTCCATATTAAACTTCCTTATGTCGGCTACCTTGCGCTTATTTATTAACTTTGATAGCTCCGTTAGTTCTATTCTATCGGTAGTGTTAGATGCCTTCATGTTTTGGCGCTTCTTAATCAGATCTTTCGTCACCTGAGATAGCTTCCCGGTATATTTTCGAACTGTCCTACCGCCTACTTCTACTTCGCACTCCGTAATTATTGATGTCAGGTTATCGTGCATTGAATGAACATCAAGATCATCTTCCTCAGTTAAAGCCGAATATCTGTTTTGCAGCGCTATCCTAAACTCCTGTGCTTTCCCTCTTACGGCTAACTCGTTAATGGTCTTCTTCTTCGCTAGCTTCTTCCGTTCCCTCTTCAAGTCTAAGCTAATTCTAGACCTTACCATTATATGGTCGCTGCAACGCACCCTTCCGAGGACGGCCACATCCTGAATGATGCCAGGTTTAGCGCATAGTATGAAGTCGATTACATTTTTAATCTCACCATTGGGGCTCTTCCAGGTCCACTTCCTGTTTTCTCGTTTGCGGAAGAAGGTATTCATGATCCGTAAATTATTTCTATCCGCGAATTCGACTAATAACTCTCCCCTGCTGTTTCTAGAGCCTATCCCATAGTCACCTACCGCGTGGTCGTCTGCCTGCTTCTTGCCCACCTTCGCATTGAAGTCGCCCATCAGTACAGTGTACTGCGATTTCGCTTTATTCATTGCTGATTCTACGTCCTCATAGAAACTTTCAACGGTCTGGTCATCATGGCTGGATGTGGGTGCGTAGGCCTGCACCACTTTCAGCTTGTACCTCCTATTCAGCCTAATTACTATAGCTGCTACTCTCTGGTTAATACTGTAGAGCTCCTCTACGTTGCCAGCTATATTCTTATTAATGAGGAAACCCACACCTAGTTCTCGTCTATCCTCTAACCCGCGATAGCACAGTATGTGTCCGTCTTTTAGTACTGTATACGCCTCACCTGTCCTCCTAACTTCGCTAAGCCCTATCACATCCCATTTAATTCCCGCTAGTTCCTCAAACAGCACTGCTAGGCTAGCCTCACTAGCTAAAGTTCTAGCGTTAAACGTTGCCAGGTTCAGATTCCAATGGCGGCCTGTCCGGAGCCAGAGATTCTTAGCACCCTCCGCTGCGTCACAGGTCTGACCGCCGCCGTGGTCAGTTGCTCTGCAGCCGCTGGGGACTGAGGTCCGAGGGTTAATTGGTTTGATCATAGAAGGTTGTGGCCAAGTACTACACCAGGGTGGCCAAATCCTGCTCTGGTGAGAGAGTGCGTTGTCGGTTCTGGTCACCGAGATAAGGCCGCACTCCAGGCCTGGTTATGCATTTCCATCGACACGCGGATTTTTTTTTTTAAACCCGGTGGAGAGTTGCGCGGCACCAGGATTTGAACCCCGGTCCTCTTGCACGCGAGGCGGATGTTCTACCTCTACGCCATCGCTGCATCCACCAATGTGATAAAGGACAGTTAAGAGCGCTGCGAGCTCTGCTGCCGTCGGTGTTGTCGCGTGGGTCGTCTTAAATTTGATTGTTGTAGCTTTCGCTGGAATGACGATTGCCGCCGCGGAGCTGCTTGGAAGGACAGATTCATCAGTGTAAATATGCATTGAGTCACGGTAGTTCTCGTACAAATGTAGTAGCGTGAGCTGTCTAAGGGCTGGTGATGACAGATCAGCTTTCTTCGAGATACCAGGTATTGCGAGGTTGATTTTTGGCTGAGTGAGGCACCATGGAGGGATCGAAGGTCTCGCAGCCGGAGTGAAACAAGCTGGCAATGATTCATCATATGCAGTTATCGTTTGGCTGAAAGATGTGTGTGGCCTGTCCGCTGGTAGAGAGGCTAGATGGTGACGAGGATTCCTGGCTAGATGCCTTATATGGGTCCTGAGTACTTCAATTTCAATGTGGGTCTTGACAAGGTGGTCTCTAGCGATTGCTATCGTAGCCACTGTTGAAGCACTCTGAGGCAGGCCTAGAGAGATCCGGAGCACTTGACCCTGAAGACTTTGTATTGTGCGTAGATTCGTTTTGCCTGTGTTTTTTATTCCTGGCAAGCTGTATCGCAGAAATCCTAGAAAAAGCACCCTGTACAGATGTAACATGGCACTAGGCGACATTCTCCAGGTCTTGCCAGCGAACATGTGGCAGATGCCTGTCAACCGTTTCTTCACGTATGATATGTGTGGGCTCCATGACAAGTCCCTGTCGATTATGACACCTAGAAACTTGTACGATCGGACCCGTCGAATTATTTGGCCATTTATCATTGCACTGTAGTTTGCCATGGGCTTGCGCGTAAATAGCACTAGTGCGCATTTCTCGGAGGAAATTTCCAGGCCTCGATTACGGAGGTAGATAACAGTTCGTGTGGCGGCTCTCTGAATTCTCGCTCGCAACTGTAGGCGTGTTACTGCAGATGTCCATATGCAGATGTCATCCGCGTACATTGATAGCCTGACTGTGGTTGGCACGTGCTCAAGGAGAGCAATTAGTGTTAGATTAAATAACACGGGGCTAAGTACACCGCCCTGGGGGACGCCGCGGTGGCTATAGTGAAGAGAAGTATGGCCTTCTTCGGTGCTTTCAAAGAAGGATCGCATGGATAGATAGCTCCGTATCCATTGAAACATCCGACCACCCACTCCTACCTCTGCGAGAGCGGAGAGGATGGCTTCATGCGTAACGTTGTCATACGCCCCTTTAACGTCGAGGAATAAGGATGCGCAGAGACGCTTGCAGCATTTCTCATGTTGAATGTAGGTCACCAGGTCGACGACGTTATCGATCGATGATCGACCGCGTCGGAAGCCCGCCATGGCATCTGGGTAGGTGTTGTGGTACTCCAAGTACCACTCCAGGCGTCCTAGGACCATCCTCTCCATTACTTTGTCCACATAGCTCGCCAAAGCGATCGGGCGATATGATGAGAGCTCCAACGGCGACTTGCCAGGCTTCAGTCGAAATGTTCAAAGTAATTCACATACCTAGAGACCTCGACAACATGTGTGTCCTGAAGTAAGCCGTGTAGCCCGAGTAAAGCCCCGCTAATTACATGTTGAAAAGAACTGTCGCTACACAGTAGCCAAAATACATACCTCGGTTTTCTAGAACGAAGTTATTGTGTTGTACAATAGTCGAATTTAAGTACACCTTGAAAAGTTCGAGAAAGGATTTCCGAAAGATGCCGCACTTATTCTAGAAGGAAATTCTCGTGGTGCTCTCAATTAATCCGTGCACTACAATGAATGTTCATCAGGTGGCGTAGAAAAAGATAGGTACGCACTCAATTTTAATGAGAAAGAATGAACAGACATGCATAAGCGGTCCTTCAGTTATTATCACCCGTAAGGTGTGAAACGTTTTATCTGCGTAAATTATTTCCTTCATCTTGTTCAGAGTGCGCGCTTGCGCTGAAAAGAGATAAATGTTGGTTTTCTCATTGGCAAATTTTTTTTTCAACGAACTATTTCGGTATTAAGTGCAATTGTGATTTGTATGTGTTTGCTACTCTATATCCTGCGTACGTTTTGGATGGTTGCCCCTTCTGTGCATAATTTTAACCCTCTCTTAACGCCACCCTCAGTGCCCGTGCACTTGCTGTGATTGTCATCGTAATGTTGCAGAGTAGAAACCTTTATTTGTTTCTGTGTAGTAAAACTAACTGAGCGAAATCTGCAGCTATATCCACCCTGATGTTGTTTTCCGACGAGATTATGTGATTCACTGCTGATGTCCAATTCGTGCAGAGATGCATGTCAAGTAGCATGTGCAGCTATTTCCTGCATGTGTTGTATAGAAGATGCCCCTGAAGCGCACTACACTCGACCTGTAGAAGGAGTTTAAAGCCCCTTTGAAAGTATTGTGTAGCAACTAAGCTGACAGTTCACAGTTCCCCTAAACTTTTTTTCTTTCGAACCGCAAGTTCAAGTGTCGGACGTGCCTATCTTTTGATAAACGACGCCCTGTTGAAGACGTTAGCACTATCACATCTGTTAACCCGGAATGGCAGTGGCCTATTCCAACTGTAATCTTTGTTGAGGTGTCGATGTGTTAGAAAAATCTGCCCCCTCCTTCATGCTATGCTTGAATTTTCTTCGAATCCACTCCGTTACCCTGAAGCACAGCCGGTTATCCCCTGTTTGCATTGCAAGCACAAGGTCAATTTTTGCAAGCACAAGATCAATTTTTGAACTCGGCTTCGTGCTTGCTCGCCAGTTGTTCTATGAGGATTAAATTTATTTTTCGCATTTTAGACTTTATCATGATACTACATTTGCCACAGGGCCCCTCGCAGTGCACTCTGACTGGGCAGTCTTGGGCATGGAGTCCTGTGTGCTCCGTTCATTGGTATGCCTGATACTCACGCACCTTGCATATGCCCATGCGCGTAAATTATTAAATATTTCTACTTCACTTGCTTCAAAGATCAAACCCAGGGACTGCGGACTTCTAGAAGTACACTATAGTGTTTTCACTGCCCTAGAAATAGAGTGAAATCTTTCGCCGCGGGAAGGATCATAACAATGTGCGCCATATCTATTAGAGGAAAAGTTACGCGACTCCGTCTGGAAGTGTACCTGTTCATGAGCCGATTCGCAAGGTAGCGCCTCTCATATAAATGTGCTTTTGGTGCATTTGGAACACTTTTTTCTATCCGTTTTTTCGTACTTTGTATATTTTTCTCGGTAACGTTTCCATACGTGCAAAGTAAAATGAAACTTAAGTCAGTTAACATTTATTGTGTTTTTAGACAGTTTTTCTTTCTGTACTCCTCTTCATGAACACGCTAAATGCGCCACTCAGCAGTGCTCATCTTCGCAAACATTTCACTTTAAACTGGTATGGTTTAGTTGGTTTAGGCGTTTACCGTCACAAAGCGGCTTAGGCTATGAGGGACGCCGTACTGAAGAGCGGCGGTAATTTAGAGCACCTGGAGATCTTTACTGTGCGTTCACATAGCACAGTACACTGGCCTCTTGCATTTCGCCTCCATCTAAATGCCGCCACCACCGCCGGGATCGAAACCACGTCTTTTGGGACAGCTGGTTAGTATCGTAATCACTGAGCCATGGCGCGGCTTATAAACCGGTATGAACTGATCACCACTGGAGGTGGTAGAGTTTTCTCAATGAAGATCGGGCGAGCCTACGTAACAGAACGGCGCTGAAAAATTTCCTGACTCACATTAACACCGTCTGTCTTTGAACCGCCTTGTTCCCTTATACAACGTGGTAATTGTATCATACATGCCAAATACTCCTTAAATGTCCCGCGGAGGCAGTACTCTGGTAAATAATTCATTTATATTGGCGCGTGCTCATGGGAGCGCGCCGACGATGAAGACGAAGTGTGCGTGTGCCGGTGGACAAAGATGAAGTGTGTGTGTGGTTCGGACAGCCATCTTGTGAGTTCCCTGCTGTGCGCTGGACTTCGCTGAGACTGTGATCAGTGCCGGTCCGGTCTTCGTTACAATATTTCAACGCCGATTTTAATTCTGTGTATTCGTTTACGTGTATTAAGAATAACTTCAACAATTATTGCAGGACAGCAGACAAAGCAACATCAAGAGCAGCAATTCGCGACGACGACTTGAGTGCGTTTTACTGGGGGCAAAAAAAAATTCGATGTGCTAAGGATTCGGAAGTACAGGCTTAGCTCTTTGGTGAAGTTGTAAATAATCATCTAAAAAATGTTCGCACAGAGCGCACCATTTGCATCATATTTGTTTAACGAATTACTTTATGTGAACGTCAGGCAGGACACACTAGCAGGCCCTGTAAAGAATTGTATTTGGTTACGTATTTTCTTAAACCTAAATAGCCTCAATGTGTCCCCGAGTGCGTATCTACTTACTCTGCTTTAAAGTATACAGCAATTATTATTATCTAGGCCGCTTGTGCTTTTAGGAACAAGTGAGATGGAACTCTTAGGTTGGTTTAGATTCGAGGATATGTCACTGTATTCTTAAATTTTGACAACGCATAAAAACGAATAAAGTAAAGTGGCGCCCCCATGAAATGGTAACAGAATACGGCACTGCAGCCGTTATTCCCCGCAGCCGATGCCTATACCAGGACACACAAGCAATGGCTGCCACTTGACCTCGTTTTGTCTTCCTGTGGTGGCATCGGCACATTCCGCAGCAGTGCAGGTTTTTCACACGTGGCTTTTCACAGAAAGAGTAGAACCAAGCAGAGGGTGTCCTCATAGTGCCACCTTCAAGCGAAAAGATGTGCTCTCTGCGGAGCAACCTAACAACCAGCAAACCGGTCAGGACTTCAGCGTGGACGATGCTGCCTTTTGGAGGGGACAGCGTGAAAAACATTTTTTTTTGCGCCACAACGAGGAGGACCTTCATGAATCCTAAGAAAGGCTGCCATCCCGAGGTTGAATGGGCAGTGGCGTAGTTAGACAAATCGCTAAGGTCACTGGCACTTTCTGGGGCCATAGAAAGCTACAGGCCAAAGCGAGAGTTGACAAGAGAACGAGATATTTGAAGGGACCAATGAAAGGAGCGAACTGACTCCAACGGGCCGCATCAAGCATGCTACGCTAGGAATTGCAGCTGGGTGGATCGCTGCGGCCTGAGATTATAACCTTAAAAGCTTAGTTGCGCGCTTATTCAGAGAGAGCAGCAATTGAAATGCGCTTGACGAGACAGCAGATTCGGCACTACGTAAAGAGGAGAGTGATAAGAAGGACACTGACGAGGACATGTGCGCGGCAGGAGATTCGTGGAAATAAATGCCCTTTGTGCGCTACCCCTGCTGTCGTTCTCAGTTGTTTTTTTCGGCCGGCTTACTTTTAAGGAAAGTTTTTTTATTTCGCTTGCAACTTTAGGGTGTCTGCTTAGAATTGTTGGCAACCTAGTTTCTAGTAAATACGGTAATATCATGGCGGTAACAATCTCTTTTTTATGCTGTGTAATTCAATTAAACTGGGTGAATCTTTCAGGCTGTCGAGCAGGATGCTCTCTTTTCATGAGATCATGTGCATCACTGGGAACATCTATTTCTTGAGAGTATAAATGAGGTCACGTGTGTCCACTCTCAAAATAATGTTGGTAAAACCTCCCGCTTAACGCATGTTAGTCCGTCTTTGGAGATGCAGTTCGCAAACATGTTGGACGAATTGCGTAGCGACATATGTATAAGTTTGCAGTGCCTTGCAAAATATTTTTATTGAGTGCAGAAATTGAATAAAAAATTTGGAGGCCTTCGGTGCACTTAAAAAGAGGTAATGCTTTGTGAAATACCTCTTCTCTAGTAAACACTGACATTCTCAGATCTGGTAGATGAAAAATATTTTTCCCTCTTCCCTCTCCACTCATGGTTCAGGGGTTGACATATTCGGGTCATCATTATCAGCTCTGCAGCCTATGGTTTTCTCAACAGCCGTTAACCCCAAGTTCTACGACAAAGGAACTGGAATTTTCAAAATGATTGTCCAAGCTGTGTGCGAAGCGCAATGTAGACTGTGTAATGCCGTTGCCTCCCGTACCATTTTTATTCTAGGAAATAAATGGCGTGCGCCTTGCAAAAAAAAAATTCATTGAGATAAACGTAAGCGCATTTTTAGAAAACTTTCCTTGTAAGCGGTGACCAGGAAAGCAGGAATCGTATTTTCTCTTCTAGCTATACGCCCCACAACGTATTCAAACAAGTATGAACATTTAAGAAGAAAATGAGTTTGTAGCCGGCAGGCCAGCACAAAAACAGCCTGACCATTTTGCTTCAGGAAATTCACTAACTTGTTGAGCAATTAGTTTAAATCGTGTTGGAAAGCCGTTCCAACTGGTAGTTCTGATAAAGAGTAACAGTCATGCGGCTATGCGCAATTCTTTCGCCTTCTCGTAAACTATCAAGAAATGGTGGTTTAAATAGAAGAAATTCTTAACCCCTGGCGCCTGCCGCTGGCTACTTTAAAGCTAAGCACATTCTTGTTGCACTACGACACTGTTCGTGCCCCACATTGCTGATGCAACGAACCTAGTAATTGTTGCGTTCGACATGAAGGAACACCGGGCGGTGTAGCTCAGGCTCGAAATCTGCAAGAGATGCAATATACAGAGTGCCATTCTTAATCTGCAAATTAAAACATTTCAACCAGCAGGGATCTGCATCTCCAAAGAAAACAAAAAATCTGTCAAGTATATTATGGCACTGACGTACATAATTGAAAAGGTTTTTCACATAGTCACATGAAAAATAACGCCTCGAGCAAGGCAAAGCACTTAACATAGCCCGAAAAACGGTTTTTCAACTTCGGTTTATCCTTTTTCGGTTGATAAAAAGGTACATGATAACATCAATCAGACTACCAACCTGGACTCAATGGAAATGCTTCATTTCACCCTCGGAGTGCGGAATTTTATGAAATGCTTCTTTGAAGGAAAAAAACTTGCAATCTTCTTCATTGGTGCTGTCATCGCATTATTCGGACAAACTTGTATTTGTGATGCTCATAAGCTAAAGGCCAGACTTTCGTTCACAACGTATACTCTCCGAGTTATTCGTCACACACCATCCTAAAGCCGCCACCCCAGTTCTTCTTCCCCGGCAGTTTGTACACATCAAGCCAATGGATAAAATTCCGCCAACATCAACTCATGCGGCATCTTTCCTTAGCGACTGAAATGCAAAACAAGATGCTCACTTGCCAATTGGCTTGTGGAAATATAGGGGGACAGCCTTCCGCCCCCGCACTCCCGCACCGCGGATGCAGCTTTCCCGCTCGCTAACCGCGGAGGGGTTCGCGCTCGAGGGAACAAAGGGAAGGGACGACAAATGCGTGAACACTCGTATGATATTTATTACAATGGCAAATAATACACAGAGCGGGACAGCTAGCTACCAAACATCAACGAGGCATTCATAGGAAATAGAAGGCTACGTAAGAAGAGCTTCCGATTTACCGCCCTGGGCAGGGGCGCGACTTCGGAAGTGTCGGCAGCGAACATTTTGTGCGCCTAAAATAGAGACATTTAGTATAGCATACGCAATCATACGCAAAGGCATAGCAAACGCTGTAAAATAGCGTCCTTTGTACTGCGCATGCGTCAAACGCTACTTCACATCGAGGTTTAACGTACGTGCGCGTTACGTAGGCTGTTTTTTGAATTTAGCGGGCGTGCTCTATCGTACGCTAGGAAAAATAGCGTTGTCAAGATGGCGTCGCCCACGTAACCCGCTTCGGAGAGAATTCCTCAGCCTATGCAAGAGAACCTATGCAAGAGATTATCGGGGGAAAGAAAATCCAAACCTAGATAGACCCATTGCACGAGAAGAAGTCTATGCAGCAATTCGAAGCACAACTAGGAATACGGCAGCGGGTGCGGACAAAATCAACAACGGACTCATCCGCAACCTCAGTTACGAGCTAGTCGCAGAATTAACCGATTTCCTCAACAAGCACTGGGCCGCGGACACCGTTCCCGAGAATTGGATGCATGCAGAGGTGGTTATGATTCTAAAACCGGGTAAATTAAAAGCTACAAATCGAAAACCTAAGACCCATCTCCCTCACATCGTGCCTCGGCAAGCTGTACGAGAGAGTGGTAACATTAAGGCTACAACAATACATGGAGGATCACGAACTCTATCCCCACAGTATGTTCGGATTCAGGGCGAAGCTGTCGACCCAAGACGTACTTCTACAAATCAAAGAAGGAGTTCTATGTAACGTCCCTAGGGACGGAGAGAACGTAATAATGGCCCTGGATATCAAAGGAGCTTTTGACAACGTAAGCCACGAAGCCATCCTGACAGGCCTGGACGATCTGAACTGCGGCAGGAGGGCCTCCGGTTACGTCAAAGCTTTCCTCTCAGATAGAACAGCGACGATCGGGCTGGGAGAACTCCGCTCGGAGAAGTTCCACACCCCTCACAAGGGAACTCCCCAGGGCTCGGTCATCTCACCTACGCTTTTTAACGTTGCAATGATCAGCCTTGCAAAACAACTTGAGGAAGTCGAAGGAATACACCATGCCATGTATGCCGACGACATCACCATCTGGACAAATACGGGCTCACTAAAAGAAAAGGAAGAAAGACTACAGGAGGCCGCGACATGCGTAGAGAACTACGTAAAAGCGAGAGGGCTAGCATGCTCCACCGAAAAATCAGAACTGCTCAGAGTCTGGAGAGGGAAATAAAACCGCACAGTCCCGAACAGCGACGAGCTTAGGCTCAACGTCT
>JARKHS020029317.1:132500-171887 GCA_030143305.2 Amblyomma americanum
CTTCTGGCTTGCTGCTCTCCGTGGACGTCTCGGTCTCGCTCTCCATGTGCGGACCTTGCAGGTTCACCTTCCAAAAGGTGTACCAATGAAGTGTTCATCAAAAGCCTAGCATGAACGGCAATTATCACATGCTGCTATTGCGCTCATCTCGCTGTCAAGAAAGCATCTTAGCCTTGCTAGCAACTCCGAAATCGGGTCAGGCCTAACGCTGTTCCGAATCCGGGCGGGCATTTCACGAACCGAACTGACTGTCGTCCCTCGTCCCAAAAACGTCCCCCACGTTGGGCTGCTATTGTGAAAATATGGTGGGGGGGGGGGGGGGGGGGGACAAAGGGAAAGGACGACAAAGCGTTAGCACTCATATTGCAAAAAATGCACAGAGCGGGCCAGGTAGCTAAAGAGCATCGACGAGGCATTCCTCGGAAATAGAAGGCTACGTAGGAAGGACTTCCAACTTGTCGGCTGGGGCAGGAGCGCGACTTCAGAAGTATCGTCGGCGAACTTTTGTATGCGCCGACAATGGCGGCCGGGTTTTCCCGTGCGCGCCGCATTCTCGGGGCAAAGCCATCCCCGAGCATTTGTTGGGGAAAGTGACGACGGCGCGCGTTTTCTGCGCTCGCTTCGATGCCTGGAACCAGAAGTTCAGCGGCAAGGAACGACGGATCCCCGTGCGCTTGCCGGGGAATGTGACGAGAGCGTGTGACTGCAACCGCTCACGACGCTGGCTGGATCCCAAAGAGGACCCTCTCCGGTTCCGCAGAATTCCGCGCAACCTACGAGGTGGCACTCCCGTCACTGTTTCCGCTTCCCCTATGAGGGAGACTTTTTTCCTCGCCCAGCCGGTGCTGTCCTGAAGCACGATGGTGAGGATGGGCCGCGTCGAATTGGAAGGGGGAAACACGTTCTCAACAGACTACATCGTTACCTACATAGATGCAATCGTCTAGGCATGCGCAATTAAAACTGTATTTGTTTGCACTCAAAAGCCAGCTTTTAATATAACGTCCCCGTTTCGGCTCCCGGTACATCCATTTTCCTTCTGTGCTGAGGTGAGTGATTCTGAATAACTGTTTTCCTCAGTAGCCGCTATTTCTTTGCCGCCTGCGGCCTGCATAGTCGTCCACCCCGTAATCCTTCAAGTAGCACGATTTTTCTGGCCTGTAAGTCGCACTCCACCAATTTGGCAAAATATAGGCCATCTGGCCGCAATCACACCTAAGCCAATTCGTATAGAGTGAATCGCACATGACCTACTGAGCTCTCAAACCCGTGAAGATTCTGCAACACTCATTGCCTCGGCTCCTAAAAATGGATGACGCCAACCTAAAGACCCTGACTAATAACACGTGTGACTTTAAGTAAGCCCTGTAGCATCGAGTCAAGCTTCGCTAAATACATGTTGCAAAGAACTGGCGCTACACAGGAGCCAAAATAAGTATGTCGTTTTTGTACAACGAAGTTACCGGCATGTTCTACAAATGCTGAATTCAAGTGCACCTTGAGAATTTCGAAGAATTATTTCTGAGTGATGCCGCACTTATTCTAGGAGTAAATTGTCTCGATGCCTTCAATTAATTATTAATTCATGCGCTGCTATAAAAAGATCATTAGGTGGCATAGAATAAAAGCAGGTACAGAATAAAGTTTAATGAGATATGGTAAGCAGACATGCGTAAGCGGTCCTTCAGTTATTATCACCGACAAGGATTGGGTGTTTTTATCTCCGTAAATTATTTTCTTCGCCATGTTCAATGTGTGCGTTTGCGCAGGAAAGACATAAATGTTGGCTTCTTCTTCAGAATAAATTGGCTTGAAGTCTAATTGTGATATGCCTGTGCGTGCTACTCTGCGTCCTGCGTACGTTTTGGATGATTCAACCTTCTGTGCATAACTTTAACCCTCTCTTAACTCGACTCTCAGTGTCCGTCCACTTAGTGTGCTTGCCATCATTATGTTGCAGAGTTGAAACCTTTATTTTTTGTGTATTAAAATTAACGGAGTGAAATTAGTAGCTCTACCCACCCTGATGTTGTTTTTCGGCGAGATAATGTGCTTCATTGTGAACGTTCAATGCTTGCAGAGATGCATGTGAGGCCGATATGTAGCTATTCCCTGAATGTGTTACTTAGAACAGGCCGCTAGAAGCGCACTACACTCGACTTGTAGAAGGAGTTTAAAGCCTTTTGAAAGTATTGTGTAGCAACTAAGCTGACAGTTCACAGTTGCCCTAAGCTTTGTTTTTTTTTTTGCTTTCGATGCTGAAATGAATAAAGACCGCAAGTTCAAGTGTCGGATGTGCCCAACGGACATTGTAATGTTTTGATAAACGACACCCTATTTAAGACGTCAGAACTCTCGCATCTGGCAACCCGAAATGGCATTGACCTATTCGAACTAATATCATTGTTCACGCCTCAATATATTGGCTGTTTTTTTCTGTGGCGAGCGTTTAATATCTATCGGAAAAGCTATTTTTCAGATCTGCAATGTCAAACCACTTCACTTTTGGCAGTGAGTGATGGCCCAAGCTTTTAGCGACGAAGTATGCAGAGGTTGGAGGACCTGTTGCCTTTCGTACCCTCTTCATGCCCGCAGAAACGATGACGTGCGCCTTGCACAAAGAAAACTCAAATAAAAAGTATCATCTGCGCGATGCATAATAAGAGCGTTGTTTGAACATGTAGGCTAGAAGAAATAGATTTTTAATTCAATCTTTACGCCAAACAATGCACGTACAGGAGAAAAGCAACTCTAACAAAAAAAGTTTCCTCAATAGACACCTTGCCGACTTTAGCATTAGTAAGTGTACAAATATGCAGCGCTAGATCATTTGAAACGTGTACAAATATAATAAAAGATACTACTACATCCATATATTAAAACATTAAATTTCAGTGAAAATTCGTAATACATTTCCGGAAAGCAGCTCCAAGTGATCGTTCGCTTAGAGAAACAGTCTGTCCCACACGTTTCGTCTTGTCCAGTTTCAAAAACGTTTTCATCGGCGCCGCCACACTACCTCTGTGGTTATGGTGCTCAGCTGCTGACACGAAAGACGCGGGTTCGATCCCGGCCGCGGTTGTCAAAGTTTGGAGGAAACAAAATTCTAGAGGCCCGTGTACTGTGCGATGTCAGTGCACATTAATGAACCCCAGGTGGTCGAAATTTCCGGAGTCCTTCACTACGGCGTCACTCATAGCCTGAATAGCTTTGGGACGTTAAACCCCTATAATTCAAACCCATTTTTTTGCAATGAATTACTCCCGAAAGCGGATGATCACCTTCTTTATCCGCTCAATAACTGCGTTCTACGGGAATTGACAGCGGATAGTAGCAAAAGCAAGGCAGGGCTTTATTGGCGCCACCAAAGAGGAGCTCGTCGAAACACAGCTTAAATTCCAAAGACGTGACTGTGCTATGAACGAGAGGTTCATGCGCCAATAGTAATTTTCCAACATGCGTTTGAAGTGACTTTGCAGTCCTTTCATGTGTAGAACAAAAGCAGATACAAGAGGAGCTTCTCGGCAGCTACTCGACAAAAATATTATTTGGCGAATGAAAACTATTTTCCTCTACGTTTACAATCTTCACAAAAAGCATATTGCTCTTTCCCCTTTCCATAGAAATTCGAAAAAGACCAGCTGCTCGGAGGGAATATTTTAGAAACTATACAAACCTCACTGCTTTCTTCGTGTCCCGATATGGAGTATGCATGCGCTAAACATTGACTAAAAAAGTAGAAAGGGACAAAAAATGCTTCGTGTCAGTCAGGAGGACGCTTACTTATCGCCACATACCTGCCTACATCCATGCTTTGACATCCTTTTAGGCTTCCCATAGTGCCCACTTCGTTACAAGCACCAAACGTGTAAGCGTTAATGGAGGGAAGAATTGTGGTTGCGTGGCATGACTGGTGTCAAAAGCAGTATCATGCCTAGTAATTATCATATTTATTCCCGGTAAAATCCTGATTTCCTGCGTGCCTTGTGTCTTGACAGGTGAAAATATTGGGGCACAGCCATGATTACTATGTAGATTTATAGCAACTAAATGCTTTTCATGGCCTAGCTTTTATCCTTATACTTGAGTGATTGCACGCAGTCTTATGCAATCAAGAGTTTCCAATCAGGAAGATTTTTTTTGCACACTTCCTATTGCAATCTCCGTATACAAAGAATGCAGGAAAACTTCCCATTGCAGTCTCCACCTACAAAGAATGCGGCGAAACGTTTTTTTGTGTGTTTCTGAGATAACATGGTACATTTTGAAGAGTTCCCTTGCCTAAGAACGGCATGGAAGCACCTAAAAAATTAGAGCCTCTCGCACGTTCGTCTTCGTCCTGCAGTTGCTCGTCTTTCCGGCTGCCGGGAGGGCGGACAGTGCCCGAGGGAATCCTGTCAGTGCGCTAACCATAAATGTCACAGCTTCAGGGGTGTCCAATGATGCCACCCAGCTCGGATCCGTGGAGTCGACATCCTGCCGTTTCTTGCCTCATCACGTACTCAGTAACATCAGCAGAGCCTCAGGAACATCAGCAGCCCCAAGAACGCACTATTTAAAACCAGGTGCTACGTAGGTTCTCTGCAATGGGCATGGAAGCACCTAAAGAATAAGGCTCTCGCGCGCTCTTCGTAGTCATGCGAGTTAGTTACCGGTTCAGATTACCTTATTAATCTTTTAAATCTGATTATGCTGTTATCAGTGTGCTTGCATGGCCTGAAGCCTTGTTTGAGGCTTTTTGTTCCCTGGTGTTGCATTCTAAGAGGATGTCGAGTGTTATCCAGAACGTAAAGAATGATCTGCTGATGCTCTTACAGAAGTACTTGAAAACTTCAAAGATTTAAACGAACGATTAACCAAGATGAAAACCTGTACAGAATCAGTTGTCGAAATGGTGATGACCCGAAAGATCAACAGAAAAGTGCTTCTTAAGCTATGTCAGACATAAATCACGATTAGAAGCTGTAGAAGGCCTAACTTACACACTTGAGTAATAGCAGGCTGATATCAGCTAACTACATCATAAATTTAATAACTTCAGCTGGAAGGCACCGCACTGCGCCATCGGCTAGGTGATGCTGTGACCCGCTCTCGACACCACAAGCTGGATTTTTGCACCATAAAACATGTCGGACTGAAGAATATCTTTATTCAGAGGCGAATGTTTTAGACGTCATTGGCGATAAACTGAAACAACACAACCAGTGGCAGCATTTCACGTGCCCACTGGAACAGTCGGCTTCTCGAAGAAAACGCACGAGTGATTACTGTAACAAGGGTTCATATAAACATAAAAAATCGGGTTTTGCTATACGCTCTTTGCATGTATGCATTATTGCGTACTAAAACTTGACCCAGCAGTTGTTATCTGGACTCGTGCGTTTCTTTTTTTCTCGTCTTCAGTTCCTGAACACTAATGAAACTAATTCTTCGACGCCACACCAGTTTGGCCTGTGGTTCCCCAGGGATCACGTATTGCTTGCCTACATTCTCTAATTCATATAAATGACTTATCTACTGCTGTTACCGTCAGAATTTGCTGATTTGATGGTGATGTGAGTTCTCTAAATTGACTAACTGTAATCCACTCTCTCCAGGTGAATCTCAGCAACATATATTATTGGTGCCATACATAGTAAATGGAGCCAAGCATTAGACACCGTAAATCTAGCAGAGTCTCTCGGTCGAATGTAACTTGACCTCTTTATTTTCTGTATAATCAAGCCCATGAAGGCATAACATTATATTGGCACTTCGGCATTCAGGGAAATAGGACTTCTGTCGTGGAAATTAAAAATAGAACACATAGCATCTAAAGCAAACAAAAACTGGCTTACCAGCGAGAAAGCCTCTCGTTAGATCCATTTTTCCTAAATATTATGCACCACTTGCATGTGACCACAAATCGAATATTAATATGTATGGCACATGCCCAGGTCACATTCTCACAAATGTCGGAAGCTGTGCAGAATCATGCAGCTTATTTGATTTAAGGGGCTACCATTGTTCAGCTTGTGTCACTGAAATGAAAACATAGCTAAATCTCATGCCACTAGCTATCCGCCGAAAGCACACCAGCCTTTGTCTGTTCTATAAAATTTTCTACTATAAATCGGAGCTTGGCTCCCAATGGATTCAACCACCGCCCTTTATTTCTTGTCGCCTTAGCCACAAACCAAAGCTGAAACCCTATTGCAATACAGCCGCGTATGCACAATCATATTTTCCACGAACCTGTAAGAATGGAATTCTCCACCTGCACCAAGCATCGATGATACCATTGAATTTAAAAATGTCCAAACCACTATAGTTGCCTAATTACCGCTTTTGTATTTGTTCAAAATTTTATTTATTGTATTGTTTCGGTTCAGCGCATATCGATATTATTGTTATTATTAGTGCTAATTAAAAGTAATGTTATCCTGCTCTCATATTGTTAGCCTTATTGTTATTCATCTGAATTGAATGTCAATTTTGAATACAAAGTATTTGTCGTTTTTTCGTCTTTAAACAGCCCTTACCCTCTGAAATATACTCTTTACCCTGAGGGTATGATAAACTAAAATAAATAAAATAAATAACTTGAGGAGGCTGCTGCACTTGATTTCAGCTGCGCTTCTTTGTACTGCTGACATTTCTCGGAGGATTCTGATGTTCGGCAAAGTGGAGAACGTAATGTGCACAGAATTTGAAACTTTTTAAAATACAAGATATATAAAATTGAATTTGGTTTTTACAGTTACTCTTATTGCAGTGCGATTTCTTCTTATCTTCCCAGATTATGGAGCACATTTTTGATAAGTAGCCATTATAGCGTGGAAATAATTTTTCCTTTGCAATGTGATTTTTAGATTATTAGAATGAAGTGTTCGTACTATAGCTTTAAAGCTGAGGTGATGCAACGAAGGCAGACTGGCTACCACCCACAAACGGCAACATAAACTGTACAGCTTCGCATGCGCGTCGCATGGAAGGAGCGCATGGAATTCACGCCCACAGGAAGCCGAATGGCTTGGGTAATCGTGCTAGCATTACCACAACCCGCTGTCTTCCATCTATTTCTCTATGTAACTTTCCCTCCGCCAAACTTCTTTTTTAGAGCGTCACTGCTGACGTCGAAGCGAAGCCAATCCACCCTCCGCTGAGAGGTTGGATTATAACACGTGTGAGCGCAATAGCATGAAAAGGCCCGGCGACAAGTGCCGTTTTCTTGATCTGTTCGCTGCTGAAAACATACAGCCTTAAATGCGACATCTCGTACACTGCGAAGAGCGTGTGTACTACATCTACATCATGAATCGTGCAGCCACAATTTGACCCTTTTGAGCCTCGCATGTGAAAGTTTCTTAACCGCAGACTCCCGGTGCTAACAATAGCATCCTTTTCAAGCACAACATATGGTTCAACACGTACTCTCACATTCAAAAGCGGTGAAAGGCTTAGCTATACTATTCCTTGGCCCCAAACTCGAGCTTTTTTAGCGACGTTAGCTATGGCATGGTTGAGTGTTCTCCATAGAGGTGACAATTCGCGGCGCTGCTCCCGGTTTCATTTAAGCAAGATAGGCTTTGACGAACACCGGGGAGATGCACGTTTAAAAACTTTGTAGGTAGGCAAACTCATAAAGTGCACGTTAACGAGAACTCCTAATCTTACTTGGTTCTCTTCTTGCCTTTGCTCGGCATCACGGTACTAATAAAAACTACATGATGTATATCAAGCATAGCTCCAAAAATAAGTCTGGGAAGGCGTTGGTACCTTGTGGAGTCAGCGTTTCTCTCCGGTTTACAGGTATCATTAAGTAGAATTCTAATGTACAGGTGCACTAAAGGTGAAACGGAACACGCGAGCTGTGGCCAAACTGAGAAAAACTTAAGTCACTTAGGGAAAAACTGCATGCTAACGCTCTCTATCAGCAGATGCCCAGCAGAGATGGAAGCGACGTCGGCAAATCCGGCTGACCGATCTCGACGATCTGATGTTCGCCAGATGAGTTTTCAATGCTTCATACAAGGTTTATTGTTTGCCCGCATCAGAATGTCGAGCATGCGCGTGGAAAAGGCACAAAAACCGCACATCAGACATGCGCACAAGTTAATAAAAAAAAAAGAATATAAAAAGGCACATTCCGATGAATAAACGTGTACAGACGTGTCACTGACACAACGATTGGACAGCTTTCGGATATAATAAGACTCTAGAACACGCGCATGCTCGACATTCTGTTCCTATATAACCCCTGTACCACAGCATGAATAAACAGTTGGTAGTAGCGCTCGTGAACCTGTTTTTTGTGTCCCTTACTCTGTCCGTCGTCCGGTATCTTGCGCTTCCTAGTTTACAACATGGCTTGAAGCATACGGCCTATTTTGTCAGATGTGCTAGCTGGCACTCTCTTACTCGTTTCGCAGTGAGTCATTGTAGAAGCATTCTGATTAAAGGTACTTGAACAATAAATTTGCACATGGAACACGCGATAGCAGCTGATATTGCCGTACTGCTTTATGGAGTATATATGGCAAAACTAGAATAGAGAGAAATCTCGTTTGGTTTATGGGGGTTTAACTTCCTAAAGTGACTCAGGCTATGAGGTTTCGACTACCTGGGGTGGTTCTTTAACGTGCACTGACATAACACAGTACACTGGCCTAGAGAATATCGCCTTCATAAAAATTCCACTGCCGTGGCCGGGATCGAACCCGCGCCTTTCGGGTCAGCAGCCGAGTGCCATAACCACTGAGCTACCGCGGCGGCTGGAGAAAAATCTAACTTCTGTTCAACCGATGCCTCTAAATTCTCTTTGGATGCGATTCTGTAAAACTGACGTCCGCAGGCTACATTTTTGAAAATTTTTCGGGAAACTAAAATATCAACGGCAGAAATTTGCACATCTACCTTTCTTTAAAATGTTCAACTGCAAAAACGTTCCATTTTGCGCCACCTTCCAGCAATGAACAATAAAGGACTAGCGAAGCGTCTAGCCCTTCCCTGGTATTCAGAGCTGTAAGTGAATTATTGCGTTATTTTTGCCTGTTTAAGACAATTTGTAAGGGAGAGCATCACGTGTGTTAATGGATGCATTTAGCCAGCCATTCAGCACCCATTCACAAGTGTAGATGGAAGCAGACTGAAGGACCCATAAGAGCTGCCAACGGTTAGCCACGGAGGGAAGGTGCTTCTGACCCTTTTCGAAGAAATTATGATATCACCGAGAACTACGCAACAAAAGGAGCGAAATCTACAAATGGCTGCTTGAGCAACCATTGAAAATCGGTTCATAAAGTATACGTTTGTATTTTGTAGCACACTCAACTAAAACAGTTGAACACTGCTACGAGTGCCGAAAACACCATTATGAATCACAGGACTTTAGAAAAGTAGCCTGCTTCCTAATAATAATAATAATAATAATAATAATAATAATAATAATAATAATAATAATAATAATAATAATAATAATAATAATAATAATAATAATAATAATAATAATAATAATAATAATAATAATAATAATAATAATAATAATAATAATAATAATAATAATCATGTTAATAATAATAATATTAATAATAATAAGAATAACTGGTTTTGGGGGAAAGGAAATAGCGCAGTATCTCTCTCATATACCGTTGGACACCTGAACCGCGCCGTAAGCGAAAGGATAAAGGAGGGAGTGAGAAAAGAAAGGAAGAGAGAGGTGAAGTAGTGGAGGCCGCCGGAATAATTTCGACCACCTGGGGATCTTTAAAGTGCACTGACATCGCACAGCACACGGGCGCCTTAGCGTTTTGCGATGTCAGTACGCGTTAGATTCCCAGGTGACCTAATTCTGTATTTATATTATAACTTTATACTTTGTCTACAGATTAGTGATGGACACTCAAGCGGCGGTACCAACATGACCATCAACACGCTTAGGAAGATAAAGGAGAATATTGCAGTGGAATGCTGCGGGTACTATCACTCTTGATTCCATTATTAACTTGTGCCTGCCACGATGCGCGCTATGGGTTCAAACCTAGGCCCGTTCAAAAAGCGTGTAGATACTCTTCGATGCATCTTCACAGGTAACGTCTAGAAATTGTGTCAGTGGTCTGGCAAAGCATTTATTCCTGACACTTCCTCTTGACAATGATATATTTCTCTTGATTTTATCATCAGAACATTAGAATATCCTCATCTCCCTACACCCACCTCTGGTGTCACAGTCTACCACCTGCCAAGAATATGAAAAATCGAGCTGCGACTTGCCACAATTATCATGCGGTAAGTTGAAGAGAGGAAACCTTCCTCTTATCTTTCAGGGGAGAGTGGGGAAGACCACCAAGTGGCGGTCACAGGAAGAACCGTGTCACCTACCAAAATTGGTGCTCAGAAAGGCCAACTGCTACCTGCCACCTGTCATGTTTGGCAGGCGCTAAGTGGAGAGAGCAACTTGTGGTGGTAGGTGTGGTCAAGCATGCCAGCACACTATGAGTTTTTCATGCTACCGTATTCATAGCTAATGGATGTTAGATGTCGTGCAAATTTCTTATTCGTCTTTGTGGTAAGCCTCCTACTCCTATGATGAGCATACAAGTAATAAGCATAGCATTACAAGACTACCTGTATGCTTGTAGTTCAACGAGGACCTCGAATCTGGGAACCTTGATGCTGTAGATAGCATACGAGGGTTCTCGCACAGCTTCCGCCCTTACCGTTCGACCACGTTCCTAGTGGCACTCGCGGTAGCACAGGGCGTACTATGTCCGCCGCTATGGACGCGGTTGGCGCTGGTTAACAGTCTATAGGTAAGCTTACACTACACATAAATGCCCTCGAAAGCTGCAGATTGAACAACCGTCGCCATAGCTCAGCCAATAAAGAAAAAAACGTCACCGTAGCCCAGTTGGTAGGGCACCGGACGCGAGATTCGGAGGTCATGGGTTCGGATCCCACCGGTGGCATGTGGCTGTTTTTCTTCGTTTTTTCTCCGCTTTTATTAAACACCAATTGCCAAAAAACAACAAATAAAAGAAAATACACCCCATGTGCTCCTTGGTTTCAGTGACTGCTGGCCTCCGTCATTTACTCCTGTGATGGGGACTTGGTGTATTCATCACTAGTCTCACAATCATCCAATCCTCTTTGTAGTCTTCTCCAGGTTATTCATCAAGTATTTTGTGAAATTATTCCTCATTATTACCTACCGTGAAAAAAATAAAAGCAATTACCTTTATGCTCTCTCTGAAAGACATCGCATTGAACGGACACATTGATTCCATACATTCTATAGCCTGAAATAAGCCTTAATCCTTTATTTAGTGTTTTCTCGTGATGTCTCTGTGAGTTTAGTGTTTGGCCGCTCATCCTAAGGTCGTGGCTTCCATCTATGGCTGCAGCTTCCGTAGTTTTGTTGCGTCTAAATACAAAGAAGCCTATGTTGTGCGCCACGTAGCTCAAGTAGAGAACCGCAGGTGTTCTAAATTCATCCGGAGCCTTACACTACGGCGTATCTCATAGCCCATATGTGGGTCGTGGAGATTGAGCCGCAAAATATAGATGTTGATATATTATGTGTCACTTATCTACATAATTTAGAGTTTACAACTTCTGACCACACTATGGCTTGTGTATAAATTCATCAAAACCGCTCCCACGCTGATGGTGCTGGCTGCAGCTAATTTAAACACCTTAGCGTTTGGTTCCGTCTAATGGAGAAAAAAGTGAACTTTTCAAATTTTTACTCTGACTTAAAAGTTACCTGTGCCACCTACACATATCAGGCCTTACGGGCCAACATGGGATCGATTTCGTGGTGGAAATGTCCGAGATTTCATTTCGTGATGGGATACAAATATTGCACCGGTATGACCGCCACATATCCAGGGCTTTGGAAGCTATGCTTCTGAGATTCAAATATTTTTCTATTGTTTCAGTTAATGGAGACGCTTAGGACGGCCTACGATTTCACAATTAGTGGTTCTCTACACGCAAACTAATGTTTAAAACCGCACTACCAAGGAAGCCTCAATATTCCCGCTAAAAAAAAAGTCTGAAACCGTAATTTTGACTATCCTGTTAAGCGCTGATATAGGTCGGCTGTGCTGAAGTGCTCGTTTGCCCATTTCCACGTCATCTTTCGTGTGGCAGCCCCACTCCCCGCATACATGGTATCTCGTAATACACTTGATTCGGAAAACAAATGCTTGGCTATGCTGGCTTTTCGGCAACGATAGTAAAGCGACAGCGTTAAAGACCGCGTTCAGAATAAAATCCGGTGTCGGCGTTGCCAGCGTATGTGTTGTGAGCGAAAATAACAGGCATGGCTTTGGTAGGCGGTCTCAAGAGAGCAACTTAGGAGGCAGCTGGGCCATCTAGGTCCCGCGACCTTGCGGGGTAATCACAATGGTCCTACCGGGTGGTGAGGAAACTGCTCCCCATGACAGGTGGTAGTTAAATTAATTATCAGTCGCTCGGGAAGAGCAACCTGTGTGATAGAAGGCCCACCGTTGGGAGTAAATGCCATCGCAGGACAGTGGCGCATCGCTTAACCGCTGCACCACTGCTAAGGCTTTCATTTGGGCTAGTTGGTTGTAGCAGTGAAACACATTGACTAGGGCAAACAGACAGGGACCAAAGTCAGAGTAAGAGACAGGACACATGCTAGACTTGCAACTGGATCTTTTACTTGAAACACAGTACAAGAAACACCGAAATAGACCCGTCAAGTGTCAAAAGGACGTCGTATATTATATCCCCTTGCCCTGCGGCAAACGATATTTGGGGCAAACCGGGCGCTGCCTGAATGAGCGGCTGCAGGAGCATCAGCAGAAAGTTTCAACAGTTGCCATATAAGGCCATCTGGCCGAACATTGCAAACTGTGCCCATACAAGCCAGCATGCATACCAGAATGGGATAAGACTGTGGCTGTAGGAAGGCTGAAGACGAAAGATGGAAGGAGATCCTTGAAGCCTTCCACATTGCTAAGGCAGGGAAAGGCTGCGTAAGCAAACAGTCTGTGGCGTTAACAAAAAAGTAAATGCGCTATTTAGAAAGCTATGTTTCACGGTCCAGTGTGTGATTGTTAGGTTTGCTCACACTACTTTGAGCCCATGTGTCTCCAGGGTTTAGTATTCCATTTAATTTTACAATGTTTGACAATGTGGTGTTTAGGGCTTTGTTTGATGTGTTTTTTAGGGCCATGTGTGATAAGTTTTGATGACCATGTTTATTCGGGTTTAGTGTACTATCCAATTTTGCTAAGTTTATATTGTTGTGTAGGCCTCTTTAGAGGTCTCGTTGTTTCTATATTTTTCATTCTCACCTCCCTTTGGTGTGGTCTTCAACATTCGGTAGGCCCTGGTGCTCCTTCCTTTATCTTAACATTGGTGCTGTTGGCACGTCTTGTTGGTCTTTCTGCAGGTCTCTCGTGCTGGTTTTAGCTCCTTGATAAGTTTTCATCTGATACAGACCACACACCCTTTTTATGTTTAACTTTTAGATCCTCTCGTTTTTCGTTTGTTTCGCGCCACATTAAAGCATTCTATCAAGTTAGATTTCACTTATCTTGCATTGCTAGATGCCTTCGGAGTACTCCCGAGTGCATGCGCCTTGTTCATTTTGTTCCATCAAGCTTTATTTTCTTCATCGTCATTTGACGCGACGGCAACTGATAGGTGGCACTGGTGGCGCAGAAGGAAAGTGTATAAATACTGTGTTTCAAGTAAAAGAACCAGTTGCAAGTCTAGCGTGTGTCGTGTCTCTTCCTCTTACTTTGTTCCCTGTCTGTGTTTGCGCTAGTCAATATGCTTCACCGTAGCACTGCTCCCGAAGGGGTATGAGGACTCCCAGGGATCTATGAATACAAAGTAGGTGATGACCTACTGCATGTATGAAAATTAACCCATTAAGCTCTCGCGTCGAACATTTAGGACGGAGCTTAAAGGCCCCTTCCAAGTTATGGTCAACTTATCGTCATCGAAATGTTACCTCAAGGAGCAGGAAGGGAAGCAGCTTGTTTTGTAGCGATAAATATGTTACGCTAGCATTTCGAGCCTTCATCGTGGCGGTGTCGTAGACACTGTGGCGGCATGTGCCCTGGTTTGATCACGTGGTGTGGCCGTTGGTCACATGGTTCGTCACGTGATGCGGAACATCTGCTGCTACCGGTTGCGTGGCGTGCAACAGGTGTGCGCATGCGCCACGTCAAGTGGGGTGAATAAAAAGTAGGAACGCCGAGCGAAACGGAACGGCGTAAGAATGACATTGCCATTAGACTGAGCAAGTTCCACTCGGCCAGCTGCAGCTATCGCGTCACTCCAGGTTTAACCTGGACTAAACTACAGCCATTTTTATTTTTATTTTTAATGTTCCTTGCTGAGCTACAATAATTACGGAAACACTGCTCGATTCATAACCAGATGATATTAATCATTAAATGTGCGCCGATAAGAAATTTTGTAGTGCAGTAAGAAAGAAACTTTGCCCAGTTTACACGAAACATACGTTCCGCTTACGAATTTAGATGTCTTTTCCCCATTTTGTATCTACTGTAGAGTACAAAGAAATCCACTTGACATCAGCCAATGACATTATAGATTGTTCGGGTTGCATGAACAAAATTTAGCAGTACTTTTAGGGACGTTAGAACTACGTGGAGCTCTATTGCTTAATTCATCAAATTTATGCAAAATTTCGGCCTATTGTTCACGTTTAAACCCAGTTGAATTGAGGAGGAAGAGGAGTTTTCTCAAATGATGTGCCTTGTCGACAGTTACGTTAAATGACATAAATTAATCCCCGCACGTACCATAATTGGAATTTTTTCGCGACCCAGAAAACGTGCTGTAAATTGGTATGGTACAGATCTTTTCCAAATAATGTACACTCAATTTTCAGCATGATGTTCACGTACCACAGTTGTCAAAAACGGACACAATTTATTTTAATTTTTCGTTTTTACCGATATCCATGTTAGTGTGCTTAGAACGTCACTATTCCAGGTCGCCTTCAAATGAAAAGAACACCCTTCATGCGCAATCTTGGAAAAAGTGTTGATCTTGCCTTTGCTCCTAGCCTAGTTAAATAATAATTGTCTTCCTAAGCGTCTTTTTAACATCAAAAAACAGACCTAGGAGGAGTTACGCCCACATAAAAGGCTTAGTCCACAAGGATGTTCTCTATTCTCGGCCTTTCAGGGCTATTTGCAAGTTGAGAGGCTTTTTCGTTAGTCATCCTCAGCGTGTTGCTGCCGTGGATTGAGATAACGAAACTACAAAATGGAGTTTGCAGAAAACATCTTTTTGCACGATCAGTTCAAAAAGACCCTATTATATTATGCGCCGTGGATAAATTCTTGTAAAATGACATCATGACCTCTTGCTTGCTCGTCAGGTGATCAACGTGAATTAAAGTTTATTTTTCGCACACTCGACCTTCATATTCTATTAAGCCTGCCATTGATCCCCTCCCAGTACACTTCGGCCAGGTGATCCTGGTCCTCCGTTTTTAGATCAGGCTGATGCTCAGGCGCGTTAGATCTGCCGATGTATAGAAAAAAAATAAACATATCTACTATGCTTGATCCAATGACCTAACGCGAAGACCGTAGAGTACCTGGTGTACTCGAACCTTTTGCCGCAGGAATGATCTGAACAATTTGCTCAGTAGATCAGAGGAAAATGAACTTACGTCGATTGAGTTAAATATGTATGTGGACGTGTACCCATTCAAGAAAACCTCCTCCAGCCCGCGTCTTTTATACGGATGTACAGGTTGTGCAAGGGGCATAGGAATGCTCTGCATGCTTTTTAATACATTGTTATTAATTCTCCTCTATTTCTCGTTTTCATATATTTTATATATGAAATTCGATTTAAGTAAGTTTGAATTAGTTGTTTGCGAGGGTGCGCTTTTCTCTACCGCTATTTAATGAAAGCGCTAAATGGGCAACTCAACAGTGCTCATCTTGGCTAATATTTCACGGTAAACCGGTATGAACTGGTCACACCTGGATGTGTTTTGGTATTGACACACCAATCGGGAGAGCCCAGCAAAAGGACTTCACTGAAAAATTGCTTCAGTCAATACAGTAACACTGGCTGACTTTGAACTAACCTAAATCTGTCATATACCGTGGTCATTGTATCATATCTATGCCAAGTAGTTATTGAATGCCCCTGAGATTGCAGATAGTTTTTTCTTGTGTATTCGCTAAATTAGCTGAAGAACAACTTCAATAAATTTTTTTTGGGAAGCCCACGATTCACCGTGAAGAGCAGCAACTAGAGAGTACGACCTGAATGTCTTTTTCTGGCAAAAAAATAATTATCTGCTAGAGAACAATATATAGAGGTCTAAAAATTTCGTGAAGTAGTCCTTACTAATCCTACAAAGTGTCCACAAAAAGCTGAAACCTTCCACAGTATTTGATTAATGAATAACAATATATTTTGACCTTGGGCAGGGCTGAGTAGCAGGCCCCGCAAGTAATTCATGAGGCATTACATCACGTTTCTTCTTCAAACGAATGTCCTCAATGTGGCCCTGTGTCCTTTCCACTTTACTTCCCAAATTTTATCACAGAGGTAACATTTTTTCCAGTGCAATCGAGTAGTGCTCCTTTTCATGAGGTAATAAGCCTCAAAGTGGATCTATATTTCTGGGAAATATCGTGACGTCACATGGTCGACCTCCAGAATAATCTATTGAAAACATTCCGCACAGCTCCTGTTAGATGTTATTTTGTGGTCGAATCTGAAGACATGTTTAACATACCGCGTATCTAGTAGGGTGTGTGTTTGCAGTTCCTCTCCAGATACTTTCTCTTCACTGAATACTTTGGTAAAAAGAAGTTTACGTCTGGGATGTGCCTAATGAACATGGCAATGCCTTGATAAAAATAGTTTGCACATCTGGTTGCTGGAAAATGCATTTATCTGTTTCGTTGAACTCATAGTTCGGGCGATGATATATTCCAGTGTGCATTCTCTGCTGTACAGCCTTTGAATGTGGCAAAAGCCATCAGCCTCAAGTTCGCTGTAAAAAAATAAAAACCGGCTTTTTCCAGTAAGTGATTGCCCTAGCCCCGTGTGACAACCACTGCAGACTTCGGAATGCTGTTGCCTCCTATACACCTTTTTTTTCTCGTAGAGAAAAAGCATGCGCCTTGCGAACCCAAAATCGCTCTGATATAACGGAAGCGCATTTTTAACAACTTTCCTAGTGAGCGCTCTCTAGGAAAGAAGCAACTGCATCTTCGCTACGCAGAATTCACCCAACAGTGTATTTAAACAAGGATAGACGTTCAAAGGAGAAAAACTTCTTGTAGGCAGCCACCTCACAATTCCTCTTAAAGAAATTACAAATTTCCTTGCAAAATTGAGCAACTGAAAGCAACTGAAAGGTAGACGGTAGTAAAATCGCATCAGATATATCGAGATATTCTCAAGGGCCAAACCCAGTGCGACATCAGCATCAGATCACCTTGGCTTTAATAACAAAATACTCGAAAATTCATATGATGGTATTCATCGCATCTTGTCCGCTATTTTTTCACAATCTCTATCATCAGGCGTGATTCCGCTGGACTGGCGCCTAGCTAAAGTTGTGCCAATTTCCAAGTCTGGTGATCGTTCCTCACCACTAAATTACCGACCCATTTCATTAACTAGAACTGTTTGCAAACTTCTTGAACACGTAATTCACTCGCAGGTAATTAACTATCTTGAAGAACATAACATTATCTTTAAATATCAACATGGGTTCCGTAAAGGCTATTCATGCGAAACGCAACTTGCCGGTATCATTCAAGACATACATTCATCGATTGATGCTGGCATTCAAGTAGACTCCATATTTCTTGATTTTTCTAAAGCTTTCGACAGAGTACCTCACAACCGGTTATTAATGAAACTAGCACTGCTTAATATTCACCCTCTTGTCATTGCATGGGTTAAAGTTTTTCTCTTTTCCAGGTCTCAATTTACAGCTGTCAATAACCACAATTCGTCTTTCAGTCAAGTACACTCTGGCGTCCCACAAGGAAGTGTGCTTGGCCCCTTACTTTTCCTAATATTTATCAACGATTTACCGGATTCCATTTCTTCCCATATCAGACTTTTTGCTGATGATTGTGTAATTTATCGCAAAATTTATTCTAACACCGATTGTCAATCCCTTCAATCTGACTTGGATTCAGTAACAGCATGGTGCTCAACCTGGCTTATGCAACTTAATCATTCAAAAACTAAATTGATGTCCTTTACTAACCGAATGTCTCAAATTCAAACAGCATACTCCTTAAATAATAGCTCACTCGAGCTAGTCACCACGTATAAGTACTTAGGACTTCACCTTCATACAGACTTAGCATGGAACCACCATATTAACCTTATGCTTGCATCTGCTAATCGGTCATTAGGTTTCTTAAAACATAACCTAAAGCATGCTCCTCCTCACCTCCGTGCCCATGCCTATACCACTCTAATTCGACCTAAAATCAAATATGCCTCGGCTATTTGGGACCCTTACAATCTTACCTAATAAATAACATTGAATCATTGCAGAACCGCGCCGTTCGTTTTATTTACTCCGATTATTCACGTAACTCCAGCATCACAGCCTTAAAGAAACGCGCAGGTCTCCAGGATTTATGTCTCCGCCGCAAAATTGCACGACTGTCACTTTTTCATAAACTTTATCATCATCCATCACTTCATAACGACTTTTTTTCTTTGCCTCCTTCGATTTTTGACCGCCGCGATCATCCCTTTAAAGTTAGGCGTTTCACGTACAGAACATTTGACTATGCGCATTCATTCTTACCACGCACAATATCTGACTGGAACACTCTTCCTTCACATATCGCAACCACCACTGATCCTGATAAATATTTTAATCTTATATCTTCAATAACTACTGCTTAACTCTTCGCATACATTGTCATTTTTTCATGGCTTCCTTTACAGGGTATGTTATTGCAGGGTACGTTATTAAATGATTTATTGCATTAGTGTTCTGTTTGTATAATTTTAATGCTGCAGTAATCTTTGTTTTTTGCCGCGCTGCCATTCTTTTGATTCTTTTACTTACTTATGTCATGCGAAGTGTCTTATTTTTGCTTTTGTTGTTTTTTATTTGTGGTTTTGTTTTATTCTGTTCATTTGCCTGTGCCCCCCCCCCCTATGTAATACCCTCTCGAGGGCCTTTAGGTGTATTCTGTATAAATAAATAAATAAAAATAAATAAACATTTTGTCGCATAATCTGGGACCCTGAGAGAATAATTCCTATTTAGTGCAACTGGGAATAAAAAGGACACCGCCTCTCTTTTGCTATCTTTAAGAAATTCTAATATGCTTACGGCACTAAGTCTTCCTTCGGCAAGTGTGACGTGTCTTCACGAAGGGGTTTCTCCCAATAGCTTTGGTGATCGCTTTTCAGCTTCCTAATGTTGTTTGTTAAGGCTGGATAAAATCACTGCCACATCAGCAATGACCACATCGCATTAGCAACTCAAACGCTTTTTAAGCTAGAAATGCTGTTTAGGAAAAAACGATATGACCATTCTAGCAAGACGTTGAAGATAAATTGCAGAACAATATTGAAACAATAAAAATACTGTTGCCGTTTTCAAAACTAACAAGCTGAATAATTTTGGCATCCCAACTACAAATCGCTTTTCTTTGACGAAAATCATAGGCCAGAAAAAAATCTGCAAATACCGCAGAGAGTAGATGGAAAGGAGCAGCAACTTGTAATGCTCAACATGTGAATCATTGACTCAATGTTTCACAAATGCAGTAAAATATGAGAAAAAATTTTCAACTTATTCCTTCGAGACGGAAACAATGACGATTTCATTATGACAAACAAAAAGGCAATTTTCGTTTTTGAGGATTAAATCCAGGTCTTCAACCCAAAGTGTCTGCAAGCATCGTACTACACCATTTTTCTCTGCACCACAAGGTTCCTTTACCAACAGAAAACAACTAATAAAAATATAAAAGACGGCAACTATCATGAATTGAGATCATCCCAGATAGGTGTTCCACCTTGTAGTTTCGCAGCTATGTTCGGAACGTATCAGCGATGAGGATGTGTTTCGGATTATAGAAGGTTAGTCCAAGTATGTGTCCCGGACTACGTGCACGAGTTGGTTACTTGCAGTGCAGTGACGCCCAGATATCTGCTACGGTAAGGCTGGGAGCCCTCGCGTTTTGAGCTCATTGTAAAAAGCAGAGTTGCCGTAGAGATCGAACCCGCGCCTGCGTGAAACTCCACCGCAAAAAAGGAGCACCCAACGATAAATCTGAGAACAAATATAGACATGTCCCATTGTAACGACGCTTAGCGCATATTGTTGGCTGCACTGGTAGGTAGATGGGCGTTTATTTCAGACGGAAGCAAACCGTTCATCTTTGGTGACGGCATTAAGGTACCGTAGCTCTAACAGGAGCGTAGAGAGAGATTTGCCAACGCGGGAAAATCAAGTGGTTACTGCAGCACATGGTTGCCCAAAAATGACACAAAGCGGCTGTTCATTGTGTGATGTTTCGAAGAATGAAACGCAAACATACCACGCTAAGGGAAAACACTAACCCAGGGTGATCTTATGGAGAAACCTACGAGCTGCCAAAAGAGGTACATGGACAATAGTTTTGCTCAGCATAGAGTCTGTGTAAAACAGTGTGTGGTAAGAAAAACACGCGTGCAATGTGTGCGTAATAATATGGTGAGATGTACGGCGAGCGCCTGACCCAGCGGACAGTGGCGCCCAACAAGAAGGACAAACTTTCTACGTGTTCGCATTGGGTACTGACTGCAAGCATTTAATAACTACAAGCGAAGGGCCCTCAGCGTCGCCCAACAAAGGTTTCAGGAGCACAAAGCAATCAAGGTGCCTTCCTTGCTTGACAGCAGGGAGTATCGCTTAGTGTTCGCTGAAAAAGCATTTCAGAAGATAAGACGATTTGGTAACCTCTTAAGCACTTTCGGTATCTTCGTAAAGGACACACAAATTGTCTCTGGATTCCCATGCACAATCTGCATCCAACTGAGTTCATTCCAGTGAAGAATTGCCTTAGAGCTAATGAAGTATTTTCCATCCCAACCAATAAAAACAGATTCTATTGCTAGGATATCATAATAAACGTTATTTAGAATTACCCCATGCTTCTCCTCATTCCGAAACTGGAGTTGAAAAGGGGACTTCGATGGCGTTTTTCCGGACACCAGTAATAAGGTATCGCTGCAGCTCATAAAGCCTAGCTCCTTGTAGTAAACTAACTTCATTCATCCCAAAGTGTGAGGACGGGAATCACGTGACGTTGGGAAAAAAAGTTCATGGCAGCCATCTTCCAGAGTAGACGGCAGGTGGCTACACCGCACAGCCTTACTGCGACGTTTTAGGCCCTGCCCATCACAGGGAGTTCTCCCTACGTGTCTCAGCTAGATAACGCCGTCTCTCATTGCTCTAGCATGACGAATAGCAAATTCTTCGAGGGCCTGTGCACGTAGAATTGAAAGAGAATGTTTGAAGTTTGGCTTGGTATCATAATTACCATCAGCGCAGTAAATTAGTGGTTTTTGTATAACGGGGAGCAAAATTAGCTTTCTAAAGCTACACATATACCCAGGACCCACTCAATATATAAGTATATCGAAATCAGATAACGGCAATGTACCGGCCACCACAGCCACTCAAACTTAAAGGCCTGTTCATTCTACTCATCTTAGTGCCATGCAACACGAACAACACACCAGCAAGGTGACCACGACTGCCGCTTTCTGGCATTCAGCAAACTTGCGGTGAAACTCAGCAACATTTTTTATGCAAGTTTTTCATTACAGTGGGAAATGTTCGACAAACACGTTGTGCACATCTCAGCCGAGAGAACCACGGTTTTTAACTGTTTTATATAGATTTTCCCACAAGAAGTTACCGTACTCTTGAATATATATTGGAAGCTCTACACGCAAATTATTTATTGAGGGAGTTGGTTCCATGTGATTAAGCCGTGAAATCAATCTGCGCTAACCCCAGAATTTCAGCAAGCTACAACCGCTCCTTCGTCGAGTCGCATCATTTGCTCAACTTCGGGTGGAGACGAAAGCTAAATTAAAATTAACGGAAAAAATAGATAATTGGTACAAGCATTTTCAATTCTCCTGCGCACGCTCCTACTTCGCAAATTCTGCTACGTTTTGCCGAGCTTCCGTATGGGGGCGTTCCTAGAGTTGTCTCATTTGTGCTACGCAATCCGCTGCTCGACAGCAAAATTACCACGTTGCTTGCATGGATGCCGTTGTGGCCAGCTCTTCTCGCTACTGCACGTGCTACGAGTTTTCAGTTGAACTGCGCCAAATGTCAACAATAGGGTGAGTACTCCCATACCGGAACCATCACTGGAAGTCATCTTATTAAAATGACTTCTGAATTTTTTTTCATTTAAACACTTGCAGTTATGCACTTGCTCCAATATTACCTGAAACTGTTTTGCAAATGTTTCAAGATAGTTCAGGGCTATGCATTTTATGCCTTCTTGGAAGTGTTGTGTCAGCAGAAGCTGAATTTTCTTTTCTCTTAGTCTGCGCCTTCCGAGAAAGTGCATTCCATAGCATTTGCTTTTGTCTTGTACTGGGTAAGTTTTCTGAACACGCATTCTATTTTTTCTAGAGCATCAAGATGGCACTGGATGCTAACGTCGAACAAGGTCTGCACTATACATTACTTCCAAGATCTTGCTCTCACATACTTCCAAAACGTCACGTGTTTTGAAAAATAACGTAAGGGTAATGTGTTTGTCGAGGATGTTTTGCTGCAGACCCGACAATGTAATGGGGAATATATCAATGACTGAACAATCAGCTCAGTATAAAGAGGGTAAATGGATTGTCTAACTGACATAAGGGAAAATTCCAGCGCTTTTAGCACGGTGTCGTTTGTCGCACAGCTACGCCGTTGCTAAAGCTCATTTGAGCGTTAAATTTCTGTTCGTCAATTTCTTAATTGAAAAGAAAATATTTGGAGAGCAGCTGCTAACTTTCAATTCAGTCGCTGTGAAAGGCGCTCAAGGGCTTTAGACATTCATCTCCTAGCGCCACGCAATACGCGTGCAGGAGCCCATTTTTATGAAGAGATTCAATTTTTCACCCTGCATGAAACCTGACATGCTGCCTTTTGAGAAATAACGTCCACTCTTAAGAGCTCTGAGCGTCCTTGTCACTGACAAGCCCACCGACTTACAATGTACAAAGGGCTGCTTTCAGAGTGCTTTAGATGAGCTTGATGCCTAATGCAATACCATGATTTGACAGCCTACACTCTGTGACCAGAACCGCTAGGAATGCTAGGGTCAATCGTTAAAAATGTCGATGCAGCTCATCATGAATTCTAAATGACCCGAGTCTGTGCTAGCGCAGGAGGCGTTATGAACACTGCATTAGCTAGTTCATTGTATAGTTAATCTCCTAGCCCTGATAATTTGCCGCTGGTGTTTTTGCAGCGCTCTGCCGCAATCATTTCGGAGTTACTTTTTGTGCTTTCAGAAAAGCACTGCTGCCATCAAAACATCCGTTTGAACAGAAGCCCGCTCTAGTTTTCGCATCTTTAATAAGGACGACAGCTCCTCGTGTCCTTGCTGTATGATGTTGCAACACATTAGTTACGAACATATTATTAATTTTATTCAAGAGCACTCTGTATTAAGCGATTTTAAGCGTTGATTTAGGAAGGTATTTTAAACAGCGGTAAATTTAGTTACAATAGCATATATTTTTTGCAAGAACAGTAAATATATATATTAAAAATAGTCGCCATCTTTATAGCCTTCAGCAAAGCATTTGAAAAAGTTAATAACGAAAAACTGTTTAAAAAGAGAAGAAAATAAATACCCAAGGTATTTTTATATCTTGGATTGCAGATTATAATAACAATAGTCTGCAGTTTGATTTACTCGATGGATGCATCTCCCGTCAACCCCACTCACCTTTCCTGCGTCCCAAATAAATGTCTTAGGGCCTTTATATTTTGGGCTTTTCATCAATGATATTGCTAATGTGATTACGACAGTAACACATAGATGATTACTAGCTGATGATTGTGGAGTATTTTATCCAACTTTGTGTACTGCGGGCCAAAATTAACTTGATTTGAGTCTAGAAAATGAGATTGATTGGAGCAGTGAGATTGCTATGTTAGTTAAAATTGAGAAAAAGAGTTTCGCTCTAAATAACACATAAAAAGAATTCAATAAACCGCGTGTATACACTTTCATCTACACTAAGGCATGTTAATATGCACAAATAACTGGGCATAACAATAAATAACTAGCCGTAACAATAACTAACAATCTTTCCAGGAATTAGCACATAGAGAACATGTTCGTCTGGGCTTAAAAAGCTATATTTCCTGAGACATGCACTTTGAAACACTACTTCAGACGTAGAACTATCCACACATAACGCATACATCAGGTCAACCTCGGATATCCTTCGGAAGTGTGGGATCCATTTACTAAACTTGACATTAACAAAATAGATAGGGTTCCAAGAAAAGCTGTTCGGGTGATTTATTTCAGTTATAAAATCCGCGATTCCTCCACTCAGCACTTAGCGGCTAAATGTATTCAATCACTTAAAACGCGAAGAAGAAAACACCATACATATCCCTTTTATTCACCCGACCTACTCGGCATCATCACATTCACACACTAACATCGTATTTTGAAAAACTGACTAAAAACATTTTTTTTTTGGCGACAATGCCCGATTAGATCATGTTATGACGCTGTCTTAGTTTAATCACACTTGCCACATTTTTGTTATGCATACTTGGATTGTTTCGTTCGGTATGTTATTGAAATTCTTCTATCGGTACATGCCTGTTATGATTGGACCCTAGGAATGGTCGGCAGTACGTACTAGTAAATAATTAAATAAAAGTAAAAATATTTCTACGAACGAATACATTCACTTCGTACTCTATGTTTGCTGCGTTGGCTCGCAATCTTCATGCTGACATGGAACATTTGCTTGTATTTGTTTTTAAAGCAGAAAGCGAATTCGCGTCACAGACACTGGACAAGTGAATGTGTGTACCTGGATTGTATGCTATGGAACTGTCTCCTAGCAGCATTTAGCAAGTATTAGTTCAACATACGATATATATATAGCTGGCGATATGAGTTAACAAAGTTTTTGAAAGGAAGGATGTTATTACTCCATTGAGTGAAGCAATACTCAGCGAATCCGGGAGCAAGGAGGGTGTTGATGCATGGGTGCGAACTGCAGATTCCTCCTGTGAAAGGTTTAAATGTTAGCCATGACAAGCGCTGTTGAGAGCTCCAGTTATTGTTGATTCGTGATTAGGGGTGGAGAAAACGGTGGTATAAGAAAAAACAAGACATTTAAAATGAATTAATCCTGCTTTTTACTGTACAGGCAGAAAAGGCGAAAATGAGAAAAACAGAATAATTACATTGAAAAAAGTATGGCTAGAAAGCGCATAACGGTCAGGCAAGGTGACTGATGTGCATAAAAAATCAGTTTTGGGAAGCCTGGTATGCCTGTGGAATATTAAAGCACTGCACATGATCTGGCTTACCTGAAAGCCTCGGCCCGGCTTGGTTCGTGAGCAGTGCCGGGCGGGCACTGGAATGTTTGCCGGGTCAGGGCCGGGCTCTGGCTTTGAGTTGCGTGCCCGGACCGGGCTCCGGCCTGGTAAGCTCACCGGCCTGGGCAGAGATCAAGCTTGTGTCCCGCTTAAGTTCTCATGCTCGTCAGGTGACCAATGTGAATTAAATTTTATTATTCCTGCGCTACTCCTTCGCATCCTTGTTCTCCAGCCATTTGGCAGGAGAACAAGTTCACTTTGATTGTGTGATACCCGTCTGAGATTTCTCCGTTTCACATTTACAGATCAGGCTGATACTGCGGCACCTTACATCTTCCGATGTGTGAAAAGAACAGGCTCGTCTTTGTAACAGACGAGCTTCTCCTCCCCTTTCGTTGAGCGAGGGGTGAGCTCCGTATGCAATCAGCATTCACAATTCTATCAAAATCGCCGCAACCCCCCCCCACACACGCACGCACGCACGCACGCACGCACGCACGCACGCGCACACACACACACACACACACACACACACACACACACACACACACACACACACACGCGCACACACACACACACACACACACACACACACACACACACACACACACACACACACACACACACACCACACACACACACACACACACACACACACACACACACACACACACACACACACACACACACACACACACACCACACACACACACACACACACACACACACCACACACACACACACACACACCACACACACACACACACACACACACACACACACACACACACACACACACACACACACACACACACACACACACACACACACACACACACACACACACACACACACACACACACACACACACGCACACACACACACACCCACACACACACACACGCACACACGCACGCACACACGCACGCACGCACGCACGCACGCGCACGCGCACGCACACGGCTCCCTCAGTATATAAGTACATAAAAAATCAGAGAACGGCGGAGTACGGCCACCACCGCCACTCAACCTTATAGGCCTGGTCATTGTACTTGTCTGAGCGCCATGTTACGCACACAACAGACAAGCATGCTGACCACCACTGTCCCTCTCTAACATGAACCAAACCATTGGTTGCACTCAGCAAGCTTTTTTATGTGTGTTCTTCATTTACTGTGAGAAAATTGGGAAAAACATTTTGTGCATATTCAAGCAGAGGAGATCATTGCTTCCATCTGTTCTACAACCTTCGTCCGTAAAGTTCCCAGATTGAGTCCAGTAAAGAAATGCGTTTAACATTGAAATCATTTGTGCAGCACCCCTTCGAAATAGTCTCCCTTGCAGTCTGTACACAGCTTCCAACGCTTCTTGAGGTCTTAGAACAGTTGTAAAACGCTTCTTTTAGCAGGGATGTAAGCTCCTTTCTCGTGGCGTCGTGAATGGCCTCCGCGCTCCCCATCCAGCGACCTTTTGCGGCTCTCTTCACACGAGAAAACAGGAAAAAATCGCGTGCATCGGGAGAGGTCAGGCGAATATGGCGGATGGGGAAGTATGGTAATGCTGTGCTTGGCGAGAAATTTGTCACGCTCAGAGCACTGTGCCGCCTTGCGTTATCGAGCAGAAGGATCCACTGTCCAGATGCCCCTAAGTCTGGGCGACGGCGTCGCAGTGCATCCCACAAATGTTGGAGCACGCAGATATAAAACTCCTGATTCACCGTCTGCCATTGTGGATAGACTCGTTGTGTATAGCACGTCTGACATTGATAAAAACTATGAACATCGCCTTAGTTCTTGGTATTCTGCCGACGCATCTTTCTCGACGCCGGAGAGCTTTTGGAGTGCCATTCGGCGTTCTGCCTCTTTAAGGATCGCATTGAAAACACCATGTTTTGGCTTCAGCAATGAGGCTGTCGACGAATGCAGAATTCTTCTCTCCCTCGCAGAGCAACAGCACTCCTGTTGGGCCTGGCTGGTGCATGGTGATACAGATGAACGATGTGTGCAAAACATTCGACGAACCACATACACGGGAGAAACACAAGTACTGGCGCAACACTAACAAGTATTTTATTCTTCTCACACCAAGGCATTGATATACATTTTTTCACACTTGCGCAAGCTAACAAAAACTCCAGTCATGCGAGATTACTGGCAACGATGCGTGCACAAAAAAAAAAAACTTCAATTCGGCATGGTCAAGTTATAAGAAAGTATCACTAACACATCCTTCAGCCTTTTTCTTAATATGGAATGCTTCGAGAGCCAGCCGCGCGTGTTCGTTTCTGCTCCTGCCCAGAATCGCCGTCTCTTCGAATCGCGGTGCACAATTGCTGCAGTTAATAAAATGCGACACAAGATGTGCACCTTTGTCATTTTTGTTCCTTACATTTAGCGCATGCTCCCTGAGTCGCTCATTTACGCGGCGCCCTGTTTGCTGGATGTACATATTTCCACACGAGAGTGGGAAAGCATACACGACTCCGGTGGAGCAAGGAACAAAGGTTGTCCCGTGCCTGATTTGCCAGCCATGCCTTCCACCACCGCACGTGCGGGAGCACAGCTTAGAACGCTTGTTCGGCGCAGAAAGCGCCAGAGGGATTCCATGCCTGCTAGCCACTCTCTTGAGTTGGTGGGAGACTTTATGTATGTAAGGCATCACCACAGGCCTGTAAGTTTCATATTCGGACACCATCTTTTTTGGCGCTCTGGTTTTATGTTTCCGGATCAGGGCTGCAGTCACAGCTGTCGAAAGCGAAACAGGGTAACCTGCTGCCAAAAGCCTGCGCACCTGATTATCAAAACTTGCTTGCAATTTATGCGCACACGATTTTCAGATCGCCGATTCCATACATGAAGTTGCTATGCCCCTTTTCGCGATCTTTCAGTGAGCAGGCTTAAAAGGCAAGAGATCCTTTTTGCGCGTGGTAGGTATTCCCAGCAAGTATGGTGTTCACAGACCTCAAGATGGATGTCTAAAAACTGCAAAAAATTCCTGTGGGGTAGCTCGTGGGTAAAAACATGACCTTGTCCCCGTTGCTGAAAATCACGTAAAACTTCATTATTCGTATCCTGGTAGAAAAGTCAGCCTTTAAAACCACTAAAAAGTCGCCAACGTGCCTGAAAACCTTTAAAAATCTTCCCTGCTTTGAAAAATTGGTCTAAAGAACGGTCAATACAAGCTAAAAATATATCGCAGAGCACAGCAGCAACACACGAACCAATACAAGTTCCATTCCGCTGTAGAAATGGCTGGTCATTAAAAACAATAAAAGTGAGCTAAGGTAGTATTCCAGCAGATTTAAAAAGCTCGCCACAGAAAGTCCTGCAGTATTTTGGAACGCAATTGCATGGTTTTCTTCAATCCATGAATTTACCGATCTCAAAAGTTCACGCTGTGGCACTGAATAGAATAAATCTTCTACATCTACTGATAAAACATAACCAATATTTCCATTGCCCTGTAAAAACTGCCCAACATCATCGGATTTTTTGGTTCTGAACGGGTCGTTTACCGCTGACAAATTCAACTTTTTCTGCAGGAATTGACTTACGCAGTGCTGCCAAAACCAGACTCGCTTACAATGGTCCCGAAAGGAATGTCCGGCTTATGCGTTTTCGCTGTAAAAAATACCGAGAACAAACCCTCTCTATATTTGTCTATCTTCTTTGCCAGCGATGTCAGTTCCACTTTTTTGCAAAATTCTATAAACTTGGTTTTTACTCTGACCTCGCTCTTTTTAACTGGAACAAAGTTTTTTGAGGCAGCCTTTAGTGCTTTTTCAGTTAACACCCCGTCCTCTACCACAAGAAACCCTCCTGCCTTGTCAGCCTGCAAAATACGCAAACTGTTTTCATTCAGAAAGTACAAGACACTTCGAACGTTGTCTTCCCCAAGGTTGGAATGTCCTTTTGGAGCCGCCTTTTGCAATCGCTCCACTCCTCCAAGTAGGCAACGCTCGCGGTCTTCTTGCTTCGCCTTAGAGGCCACACATCTGTTGATTGCGACCAATTCGTGGGCAGGGATACAGGCAGGAACACAGAACTTGGGGCCTTTCTCCAGTAGGTGGGCGACGTTTTCAGGTAGGTTTATGTTTCCAATTACCTTTACGCTCCCTCTTTTGCTAACACTTCTCTTAGTTACGATCCGGCACAATTCTTTCACGGTACAATTCCACCTCGCCTCCGTAAGCTGGGCAGGAAGGCGCAAGAAAGAACGATACTTCCTTATGGCGAGCCATTCAGGATCAACAGAATGGCAAATCACCCAAAGCCAGTCCTGGTAAAGGTGGACTTGCGGCCAAAGCTCTGAGCGTAGTATTTTACACCGTCTTTTGGCATGAGCCCACGATGGTAGCACTAGACCAAAGAAGGCACTTACATCTGTCGCGACGAGTCCTTTGCGAAGGGAGAACCCGCACAGTGTTGCTCGGAAAGTGGCAAAGATGATCTGGCTGAGTAAAGCACTGATGACCGCAGAAGAATGAGAAGACACACAAAAAGAAGGGCCCACTGTACAAGAAAGGTACTCCAATAACACTTCTTTTTGGCCTAGTTTGTGCATGGTGATACAGATGAACAATGTGCGCTAAACGTTGGACGAACCACATACACGGGAGAAACACAAAGACTGGCGCAACACTAACACGTATTTTATTCTTCTCACACCAATGCATAGATATACATTTTTCCACACTTGCGCAAGCTAACAAAAATTCCAGTCATGCGAGATTACTGGCAACGATGCGAGCACAAGAACATCAATTCGGCGATGTAAAGTGATATGGAAGTATCGCTAATACATCCTTCAGCCTTTTTCTTAAAGGGACATTGAGGAGAACCCTATCAAATTTTTTTTGTTAGCAAAATCTGATAGTTGGGCATTTCAATGCTTTGTTGCCGCTTGTCAGGCAGCGAAAGATGCATTTATTTCAAAGAAATTTGGATTCGAAGTTGAAAAAGTTTTTCCCACCACTCCGATTCAAACTCGATAACTCTTATGGCGTCATGGAGAACTCTTATGACCGAGACTCCGTGATTTCTGGCGGCTAGCGGTGCGGTCTAGCAGCTGTCGAAATGAAAGCTACCGCCGCCGCACGTTGAAGGCATCTATCGGGGGTCGCTACCGTCACTCGGTTTACGTTTGCACCGGCGTCTTGCCAGCGTTGCGATGGATCCCGTCCCCGAACCCGACGACGTAGTTCTCGCAAAAGATCCGGCCGGCATTTCAGCGACCTCAGCCCCACAGAGCGTGCGATGCTTTTGAGGGAGCACGGTTAGGTTAGGCGCCGGCGGGTCGTTTCCCGCTTCCTCAGTGAGCAGCCGTTGCAAACTAAATATCATAACCCAAGTGCGGGGAGTCGCGAGACGCCAGGACAAAGTCGGCGCCTTGCGTCCATCGGAGGCTGGCCGGGGCTTTAGGGCCAACGGATTGTGATTACTTGAACGGCGTAGTTGCACGGTGCAGCAGGCGGCGTCGAGGTCTCCCACGGTTGCAAGGGCCAAGTTATTTATTTTTTGCTACAAAAAACGGATGGGTGCTCAAGGGCGGTCGTGTTTAAAGTTGGCGACTTAAAACTAAAGCCTGCGCACGACGCTTCAACGGCTTCCGCTAGATCCAACGGGTCCACTGGATCGGGCTCTCTCGCCCACTTGCATGTACCTTCAGATATGTACTGTGAATGGATTAAATTAGCCGAGAGCTCGAAACGAAAAAGCTCCGCCCAACTGCCGCAGCTATTGAATTACCTCACAACGCGCACCTCGCCGCGGAGCCGAATCAGTCTGGCCGGGCCGGCGGCGGCTGGCGCACTGGGCGCGAAATAGAGACCTGCTCCAAGTCTCCCCGCCAGTGCGGTCAGAGTGCGCCGAAGCCGCCGAACGCGTAGGCGGTCAAGCGCAGTTGGAGTATAGAGGGTCTCGCTTTGGCCGACGTGACGTGCGCGCGCGTGTTACGCCGGAACATAAACGCGCCTTAACAGAGCCTGCGCTTAACCGCTAACCAACGTATTCGGTGGCGGCAACTATGGGAGCCACTGAAACCCGCCGCCCACTCACTGAATAAAAAAGAAAATCCTGTGCTGGTGTTCGGAATTCAACCAGGGCCTTTGGCGTCTGAGGCGGAGACGCTACGACTCCGCCACGAAGGTTCAATTGTCAATGGTGGCGAACCTAGTGAATGCACTCTTCCCATGCAGAAATCTCCGCGCCTTCGCTACGTATATCCTGGCCTAACAGACCTAGGTCATCACCAATTTTTCTGAACTGCCTTGTACAATGTCTCCCGGCCCTAATAAACGATTTCCGTTAAGTAGTTGCACTATCGGTTTTAAAACAAAGCTTACTTAAATTCACGACACCATGTAGGAAGGAAAATTACACCAAGGTGGCGTCTCTTGTCCTATGACGTCACCACGCTTGTACTTGCGAGATTGGCCTGTGGCGTCGATACCTGTATTTCGGTTCTTGCTATTTTCTACCTTACAAGAGCTTTGTTTTCATTAAGAGTGGCGTTTCTGCGATCAGGAGCTGGTATTCTAGCGATACAAGTCAACTTCAATTTCTCCTCAGTGTCCCTTTAATATGGAATGCTTCGAGAGCCAGCCGCGCGTGTTCGTTTCTGCTCCTGCCCAGAATCGCCGTCTCTTCGAATCGCGGTGCACAGTCGCTGCAGTTAATAACATATGGCACAAGATGTGCACCTTTGTCATTTTGTTCCTCAAAGAGACGGCGATTCTCGACAGAAGCAGAAACGAACACGCGCGGCTGGCTCTCGAAGCATTCCATATTAAGAAAAAGGCTGAAGGATGTGTTAACGATAATTCCTTATCACTTTACTCCACCGAATTAAAGTTTTTGTGCTCACATCGTTGCCAGTAATCTCGCATGACTGGAGTTTTTGTTAGCTTGCTCAAGTGTAGAAAATGTATATCTATGCGTTGGTGTGAAAAGAATAAAATACGTGTTAGTGTTGCGCCAGTCCTTGTGTTTCTCCCGTGTATGTGGTTCGTCGAATGTTTTGCGCACATCGTTCATCTCGCAGAGCAAGTCAGGGCTCACTGATGCCCGTGTGTCCTTCTGGTCCTGTGTAAGGGAGTGCGGTTCAAGTCTGACATTCTGCTTTCGATTTCCCAAGTTCTCATACAAGATTTGGTGGAATGTTGTTTTTCTAATGTCAAGAGCATCTGATTACATCTGGACTGTAATGGTGCCGTCTTGCTGCACAGTATCGCTGATCCGAGCCACATTGTTTTCTTTCCGTGAGGTTGAAGGGCACCCCTGCCTTGTGTCGTCTTCCACCGATGTTCTCCCCGAAACAAACCTCTTTAGCCACTCGAAAATTCGCTCCCGCGATAATGTCTCGTTGCCGCAAGCGTCACGAAGGAGCTCATACGTCTGTGTGGCTGTCTTGCCAATCTTCATACAGAATTTTATGTTTACACGCTCTTCGAGGTGGACGTCCATCTCTCCACACTCACTCACAGTAAAATGTGCAGAGGACTAGTGACAACGTATATTTCTACATGTACTGCCAGCTAGCGGCTGCCACAGCAATTAACGTAAGTAGCTCAGGTTAGTCCGAAAAAATGGCGCTAGGCATAGGCACCAACATTTGTTTTGGGGAATAATGTCTAGACAGGAAAATAAATCAATCTCGAAACTTCGTGGACAAAGGTTAAAAAGCTGCATATAGTTTCTTTCCACAAGAAGCTACAGTGCTCTTTTTAATAGGTATAGAAGGCTCTACGCCGGAAAGTTAGGTAGCGCTTTTCGACAGCGATAGAATTAGTTACAATGGTACATATTTTTGTCTAAAACAGTAAATATAAATATTCAGATGGACACCTTTGTTATGGCCTTCAGCAAAGCATTTGAAAATTTTACAGCGAAAAACACTTTAAAAACAGAAAAAAATATTCCTCCAGATATTTTGATATCATAGATTGCAGATTATCTTAACAACACAGTGCAGTTTGCTTCACTCTATGGATGCAGCTCCAGTTAACCCCGACTAACCTTTTCTGGGCCCCAAAGAAATGTCTTAGGGCCTTTTTCTCGGCTTTTTATCAATGATATTGTTAATATGGTTACGACTGTAGCACATAGATGATTCTTGGCTGATAATTTTGTAGTATTTCGTCAGACTGTGTGTACTGCGGGTCAGAATGAACTTGGTCTGAGTCTAGAAATTGCGTTTAATTCGTGCAGTTAGTTTGCCGTTAGTTAAACCTGAGAAAACAATTTCGCTCTTAATGACACATTTAAAAAATCCAATAAACCGCGCGTATACTCTTTTACCTACAATAAGGCATGTTAATAGCTACAAATAACTAGGCGTAAAAATAACTAACAATGTTAATAGCTACAAATCACTAAGTGTAACAATAAGTAACAATTTTTCGAGTAGTTCGCACATAGAGATCATATTAGTCCGTGCATATAAAGCTATGTTTCCTGAGGCATGAACTTAGAAATTACACTTCAAACGTAAAACTGTTCGCACCTAACGCATACATCAGGCCAAAGCTCGAATATGCTTTGGAAGTGTGGTATCCATTCCCTAAATTTCACATTACAAAATAGAGAGGGTTCCAAAGAAAGCTGTTCAGGTTATTTATTACAGTTATAAAACCCGCCAATTCCCTCACTCAGCATATAGCGGCTATATGTGTGGAATCACTTGAAACGCTAAGTAGAAAACACAATGTCGCCTTTCTTTATTCTTTGATTAACGTGATCTTCGCTTTGGATCCTGCTCAGTACTTATTCCTTTTATTCACCCGACATACTCGGCATCATCACATCCACACACTAACACCGTATTTTGGAGAAAACTGACTGTTTAAAATGCTATTTCTTGGTGACGATGTCGTATTAGAATCATGTTATGGCACTGTCCTAGTTTAATCACACTTTGCACATTTTTTCTATGCATATTTGAATTGCTTTGTTCGGTATGGTATTGAACCACTTTTATCGATAAATGACTGTAATCACTGGTCCCTAGGAAGGATGGGCAGTATTTACTAAAGAAATAATCAAATAAAAGTAAAATAATTTCTACGAACGATTACATTCAATTCGTACTGTATGCTTGCTGCATTGGATCGAGTTCTTCGTGCTGACCTGGGACATTTGCTGGCGTTTATTTTTAATACAGATAGGGAATTCACGTCACAAACACTGTATAATTGAATGTATGTACCAGGATCGTATACCATGGCACTGTCTCCTAGGGGAATTTAGCAAGTATTAGTTCAACGCACGATACATATATAACTGGCGATGTGATTTAACAAAGTTATAGAAAAGAGAGATATTATTACTTCATTGAGTAAAGCAACACTGAGCGAATCCCAGAGTAAGGAGGCTGTTTTCGATATATGGGCGTGAATTGCAGATTCCTCCTGCGAATGATTTTAATGTTAACCATGATAAGCGCTGTTGAGGGCTCCATTTATGGCTCATTCATGATTATGGGAGGAAAAAGCGATGGTAAAAGAAGAAACAAGCGATCAAAAAGTAAACTAATCCGCTTCTTCACAGTACAGGCATAAAGTGAGAAAATGAGAAAAAGAAAAAAATACATAGAAAAAGTCAGGCTAGAAAGGGCATAACGCTCAGGCAAGGCGAAAGATGTGCTTAAAAGTCACGGTTGCGAAACCCGGTGCACCTGTGGAATCTTAAAGCATTGCACATGTTCTGGCTTACCTGAAAGCCTGGGCCCGGCTTGGCTCGTGAGCGGTGCCGGGCACGGTACTGGAATGTTGCGTGCCCGGGCCGGGCTCAGGCCTTGTAAGCTGACCGGCCTGGGCCGAGATCAAGCTTGTGTCCCGCTTAAGTTCTCGTGCTCGTCATTGGAACAATGTGTATTAAATTTTGTTATTCGTGCGCTACTCCTTCGCATCCTTGTACTCCTGCCACTGGGCAGGAACACAAGTGCACTTTGATTGCGTGACACCGGTCTGAGATTTCTCTGTTTTCCCTTTAGAGATCAGGCTGATACTGCGGCACCTTACATCTGCCGATGTGTAATAAAGATTAGAGGCTCCTGTAGGTAACAGCTTCTAGGCTACTCCTGCCCTTTTGTTGATGGAGGGGTGAAGGCAAAGGCCTTAAAGCCTACAAAGGGCACCGTGTGCGAGTAGCATTCATAATTATATCAATATTACCGCAACAAAATATTTGGCCAATTAATCGGGTATGAGTTCTAGCTCCCTTCAGGATTTATGAGAAACAAAAGCCGACCAATATGGCAAAGAATTGGGCGACCAAGCAATGTGCCATTCGTATCTCTGATCGGCTAGAGAGCGAGCGGTCTCGTGCAGTGAAATTACTTCTCACTATAGAAGAATATAGCCCGTAAGTAGCCTTCATCCGTTACAACCCGGCGCTCCGATTCGCCCGTGTGTGAGTTTGGTGTGACCTCACAAGAAACATTAAGCACAGTAAATTTGGAAATTTTGTATGCCGCGGAGGAAAGTAACCTAATTAAAGCCAAATATACACAGCGCATCCTCAATATATAATTATATCAAAAAGCAGAGAACGGCAGTGTACGGCCACCATCGCCACTCAATCTTATATTCCTGGTAATTCAACTTGTCTTAGTGCCATGCTACGCCCACAACACACAAGCATGGTGACCACGACTGTCGCTCTCTAACATGAAGCAAACCATTGGTGACACTCAGCGAGCTTTTTTATGCGTGTTCTTCATTTACTGGGGGAAAGCTTGAAAAAACGTGTTGTGCTTATTCAAGCACAGCGGAACGTTGCTCCTATCTGTTCTATATAGATATTTTTAACAAGAAGCTACAGTACTCCTATTAACAGGTACTGAAAGCTGCACGCTGAAATGTTTTGGAGAGAGAAATGGTTGCGTATGAATAAGCCGTGAAGTCATTATTCTTCAAGGCCAAAACTTCAGCAAGCTGCAAGCATTTTTTCGTCGAGTAGCATCGTTTGCACCACGTCAGGTGTCAGAATAAATCTAGAAACAAATGAACAGATAAATCCTACCATCAGTACAAGCCTTTGGAGTTCTGCATTACGCGCTTCTGCTTCGCAATTTTCGCAATATTTTTTCCGGGCTTCCGCATGGGGGTGTTTTCAAAGTGGAGACACTCCTGTGCTGAAGAATCCGCTGTAGCAAACCAAAATTACCGTGTTGTTTTTATTTGTGCCGTTGTGGCCAACTCTTCTCTATACGGCACGTGCTACGTGTTATTGGTTTAAATGCGGCAAAGGTCAACATTTAATTTGACTATTCCCCGTTCACAGCCATCACTGTAAATCATGTTATTAAAAGGACTTATGAATATTTTCATTTAAACTCTTGCAGTTGTACTCTTGCTCCAGTATTGCCTGAAACTGTTTTGCAAACGCTTCAAGATTGTTCAGGGCTAGGCATTTTATGCCTCCTTAGAAGTGATGTGTGAGCCGAAGCTGAAGATTTTTTTATATCTTAGTCCGTGCCTTCCGATAAGCTGCATTTCAAAGCATTTGGCTTCGCCTTGTACTGCGTACGCTTTCTGAACACGCATTCTATGTTTTCTAGCGCATCAGGATGATACTGGATGGTAACGTCGCACAAAGTCTCCGCTACACATTACTTCCAAGCCCTTGCTCTCACATGCTGCCAAAATGTCACGTGTTTTGACAAATAAATTAAGGGTAATGCCATTGTCGAAGATGGTTCGCTGCAGACCCGACAATGTCACGAAAAATATATCAATGACTGAACAATTAGTTCAGTTTAAAGAGGGTGAGTGCATTTTCTAACTAACATATGTGCAAATTCCAGCGCATTTAGTACGCTGCCGTTTACCGCACAGCTACGGCCCTGCAACGGTGTGTTTGAGAATTCAGTTTCTGTTTATCATTCCCGTCATTGAAAAGAAAATATTTGCAGAACTGCTAATTAGCCATCTAGTTGTTGTGAAAGACGCTCAAGGGCCTTAGACATTCATTTCCAAGCGCGGCCTAATACGCGCGCAGGAGTCATTTTCAATCAAGACTTTAAATTTACCACCCCACATGATACCTTACATGCTGCTCGTTTAGAAGTAAAATCCACTCTTAAGAGGTCTGAACGTCCCTCTCAACGACAAGCTAACCAACATTCAAGATAGAAAAGGCTGCTTTCAGGGTGCTTTGCATGAGCGTGAAGTCCAATGCAATACCATGCTTTGAGAGCCTACACTCTGTGAACAGAACCGCTAGGAACGCTAGGATCATTCGCTAAAAACTCCATTTGCTGATTCAGCTCATCATCAATTCAAAATGACCCGGATCTGCACTAGAACAGGAGGTGGTATAAACACCACAGTAGTATAGTTCATCATAGTGCCAATTAATCGGCTAGCCCTGATAATTTACTGAATGTGTTTTTGCGGCCCCTATGCCAGCATCATTACGAAGTTGCTTTTTGTGCTGTTCAGAAAACAACTGCTATCATCAAAACGTCCCGATGGAGCGGAAGCCCGCGCTATTTGTTCACATTTTCAAGAAAGGCCACTGCTCTTTCGTACCAAATTACCGCAGGATTTCTCTTGTGCATGCTGTAAGATGTTGGAACATATTATTGCAAAACGTATCAATAACTTTCTTCAAGAACACTCTATTTTAAGCGATTTTAAGCTTGGATTTAGAAATCGGTTTTCTACAGCGACAAAATTAGTTACAATAGTACAAACCTTTGCTAAAACATTAGATATCAATGGTCATATTTACTCCGTCTTGATGGACTTCAGCAAACCATCACAAAAAGTTGATAACGAAAAACTGTTTAAAAAAAGAAAAAAATAATCTCCAGATATTTTCACATCATGAATAGCAGACTATATTACCTATAGAGCGCACTTTGCTTCACTCGATCGACGCAGCTTCACTTTATCCCCCAGCCACCTTTTTTGTGCCCCTTAAAAGTGTCTTAGGGCATTTGTTGTCTTCGGTTTTTTATAAACGATATGGCAAAGGTGGTTACGTCAGGAGCACATAGGCGCTTGTTAGCTGATGATTGTGCGGTATTTCGTCAAACTGTGTGTACTGCGGGTTAAAATTAACTTAGATGATTTGAGTCTAGAAATTGTGCTTGATTGGTGCAGTGAGCTTCCAGTGTTTTTTAAAACTGAGAACACAGTTTCGCTCCAAATCACGCACAAAAAAAGTTCAATAAACCGCTTGTTTAATACCTATTCTCCACTAAGCGATGTTAAATGCTACAAATAACTATGTGTAACAATAACTAACAATGTTAATAGCTACAAATAGGTAGGTGTAACAATAACTAGCAATCTTTTCCAGAATTGGCGCATAGAGCACATATTCGTACTTTCTTAGAAAGCTAAGTTTTTGGGGCATGAACTTTGAAATTCTACTTATAACGTAAAACTATTCATACACAACACATACATTAGGCCAAATCTTGGATATGCTTTTGTAGTGCGGGATCCATTCACTAAACTTTGCTTGATTCAAAGACCTAATCCGGAGACTGTAAAGTGCCTGGAGTACTCGAACCATTTGCCGCAGGAATTATCGGAACAATTTGTTCAGTAGATCAGAGGAACTGAAACTTACGTCACCTTGATTTAAATATGTATGTGGGCGTGTATCCGCTTAAGAGACCTCCTCCAGCCCGCGCCTCTTATAAGGATCTGCACGTTGTGCAAGGGGCATGGCAATGCTCTGCACGTTTTTTAATACATCGTTATTAACTCTCCTCTCTTTTCCATTCCTCTATATGTAAAATATGAAATTGGATTTAAGTGAGTTTGCCTTTCTTGT